>WOGR01005763.1:0-13557 GCA_015342045.1 Leptinotarsa lineolata | reverse complement strand
CGTTGCAAGGTAAGACCCTGATAGACCATGCGATCATCAAGATCCCACATCTCCGCTTCGATTTCAATTGGATACATTCTTCCTAAGCTTCGGAGCACTGTATAGTCTTGTTATTTCTCGCGACGAATCCTTTAACTTGAGCTCAAACCAACTCTATTGGATTCAGTTCATAGTGATAAGACGGCCACCGAGGAACCGAAATTCCTTCAGTTTTCGCCATCTCATCGGTGACATACCTGACGAATTTTTGACTTATGACGTTTAGCTAAGTTGAGGAGCTCCGCTTTCAACATGGTTGATTCAAAAGGAATAGTTTTCATTTGTAACCAGTCAGAAATATCTGCCTTTCTCCATCACGATGTCTGCAGCTTTTCGACTCGTCTACTGTGGTAACTTGCATTATGCAATACTACTACGGATCCGTGCGGAAGTTCTACAAGTATATTTTCGAACCATTCTATGAATACTGTGGCATCCATTTTCCGATGATAATCCCAGTCTTTCTTCAATTCAAACAGCATCAATCAATCCATCCTTCACAAATCCCTCACTGCTGTCTATGTGAGTGACGATCAGACGAGGACCTTCTCCAACTAGAATTTTCAAACCAGAATTTTCAACCTTTCATGAAGGCTTGTTTTCCATTTTTGATGTTCTGGTCTTTCCAAGCCTTCGAGACGATATGAACCTCATTGACCCATGTTCATCCAATTAGAAAATAGATTCGCTCAGTGTTCTGGCTTTCTTTATTTCTCTTCAATAGTTTTTTCCCCATTATACGATATCTGATTTTTCTATGCTCTTTCTATCTTGTTTTCCAAAAGTGGAGTTCAGCTCTTGTGATATCTTCCATAATCTAGTTTTTCTTATATCAGGAAAAAACTATCTCCAAAAAAAACTTCATTCAATGTGGTTATTTTGTTTTTTCTGTAAAATGAGTGTACTGTTCTCCTCATTTATTTCTTGACATCTTCGTCGATAATCAAACACTCTCTACCAGTGGATACTTCTGGCTACAGAAAGCTGTAGTTTTCCTTGAGTTCCTTAAGGATTCTGAATATTGTCGATCTATTGACACCGGTCATACTCGTGCATTTTTGCACTACTTCCTCCTCACTTTCAATTTCGGGCGGATATTGTGTTACATTCAAAATGTTGACTTTGATATCGGAATTTGGATATTGAAGTCAAAAGTCCGAGACTGAAGTCAAAATTTCCAAGAAACAAATAATGAAAATATGTGGCTTTTCTGCGCTTCCGTGAAGACATGGTCTATTAATGAAAATTAGTTTTGAAAATCTCTGGTAGGTCTTCGTTTGTTGCAAATTTTGAAATTGAATAATATCATTGAAAAAGTTATTCTTCAGAACATTGATATTCAGATCTTCAAACATAAAACACTCTAGTTTTATATAATTTATATTTTGAAGATGTTCATCTAGTCTCATTAGAAGAGCTTTGTAGTTATTTATTGGTGAACGATACATACCACCTAACAGAATGTTGAAATGCGATATTTTCACCTGATAAGTAAAATTTCGAACATTTGACGTGAGATGAATCTATTGAAAACACGTTTCTCCCACCAGAACAAAAATGCTGTCTCTTGATGCGCGCTTCACTAACTAAGTCAGCCAAGACCAAGTATTGACTGAAACATCATGTGCTGATGATACTAACTTCGATGGCGAAACGCGTATAGAGAGACAGTATTTTCTAGTGAGGAAAATGTGTTTCCAATAGATGCGATATTTTTACTTCGATAGAAGAATTTTCAAGATCTTTTGACAATTTCGTAATCTACATTTATTGGAATATACCAGACAATTTTTATAAGCAGCTACATGAATAACAGAGTGTTTGGTTTCAAAACCTTAATTCGAAAATTCACAATTCACCCATTTCACTTCCGATCTAGTACATTTATTCTTGATTACAATCTCAAAATTTTTGAATTTCTACAGTTTTTTGAAGAGTAATTGAATCGACAACATTTGTACCACTTGAACATTCAAATTCTGCCAGTTGATGAACAATTTCCTCGGTTTCTATAAAAAATGTTTTTCATTTACTTCAGTGAAGATGGTGTATGAGTTTTCGTAGAAGTATTCTGCATGATATATTTCTATGAACTAATTTTCGTCAAGGAGAAAATTTGATCTTGGATCATTCGTTGCAGGTATTTTTTCAATTGGTTTCTCACGATATAGGAGTAAAATTTTGATTTAGGGGTTGAGTTTGTTCTCAACAACTTCTATTGTATGACCGTCTTTCGAATTGTTTCAGATTTCTATTTTTTTTCTCAAATTTTTATAATGATCGTTTTCTTCGCAATGTATCACCAGTCCTTCTTGTTGAATTTGATCCACTGTTGCAATATCAATTTTCCATTTTTCTGGAAATTCATTTTTGCGATTTAGATAATATCATAGGTCCTGTCTGAATCACCATCGTTTTCGCATTTAGTTATTTCTTTCGCGTGCAGCTTTTTTGCAATGTAAAGCTTGTTCCATTTCCAAATTATGTTGAATTGAAGATATTCCAAAACGAGATGAATAGGTATTTCTTTCCTGAACTTTTCTCAATTTTCTGACATTCATCGATATCCAACAATCTGGTTTCATTTCGATTGATAATAGTAATGATGATACTCTTTGTTTCTGGAAAAAATACGTTTCATGTTAGGGAAATACAATTAATATTATCTTGATTCAATTGATAAAAGGAAATTGTGTACACACAAACACACATATATACAAATACACATATATACATACACACACATATACAAATGCACATGTATATCGACACATACATTTATACATATATAAAATGAAGAATTTATTAGTGAATGGTTGAAATTGAAGTAGAAAATGTTGAAAGGAAATGACAACTATGATTCCTTTCATCGAATTCAGGAATTATGTTTTCAAAAAAAAATTTTTAAATAAATATTCATTCTTATTGTTTTCTTGGGGAATTGAATTCGATACGTACCTTATGCAGGATACATTTTGATCTGAAACTGCTTTCCAGATTGAAGAGTTTCAAGGAAGTGTTCTGACTTGTATACGTATATAATGTTAATGAACATCATTCACCTCACTAAAATTTGAATTGAAAAATTTTATTTCATTTCCAACGTAATGAATAAATTGACAGACCCTCAATTCATAAATGTTTCCTATATCCAATCATTTATAAGGTTAATATAAATGTCCAGTTGGCTCTCGATAGTCTAATTAGAAGATACATTTTATTGATTCATTTTGAAATTTTCAAATACTTTGTCTCTTCGCTCGAAACTGACATTGAAGTGATATATTGACCATTTCAGTCAAAAAAATTATGTTTTCAATCCCAACTTTTTTCGAAGCAAATCTGGTTTATCGATATTTTTCATTCAATACACAGATTTTCTTCAAATCTAAGCACTTTTTGGCGCTGAAAGTTGAGACTTTCAGGATATACAGTGTGACCCATTCAGATTCAGAGTACCCCTGTAAAAACTTTATTAATTACACACGACATCAAATGAATGGATGCCTACTGTGAGACAGAATGTTAATTTTGGTTTTCAGGGCATACTACAATACATTTTTGTCCATCTAATTTTTGTTCAATAAATAAATGTGTCATGATAGTGCTGAGTCACAATCCTCAAATCTGCCTATCCCTTGATTCCAGCAAATTCGCTTGGTTGAAGTCACATCAAACATATGGGGCACAAAGTTCAAAATACATGGCCTAGCTTCTTCAGTGCCAGCCAATCTCGGACAAGTGACGTACAAAACTTCTCTTCTACATCTTCAGCCTCGTCAAATGACTCTGGTCATGACAGAACTGAGCGATGACTTTCCAGTACTACCAGATCCCAATTTCAACCCGAACTTGTTTTCTGAAGATGAAGAGGAAGTGGCCGCCTTGGAAGAGAAAGCAGGACTAGCAAGAGTACCTATAGAAGACTGTCTACCCATAGCGCCTATAGTATCTTCTAGAGGAACTGTTCTCAACAAGCAGAAACGCTCCTCCCATCTCTTACCAGAGAGTGAGTTGAAGCGATCTGGTAAGTTTCATAATTTTTTTCATTTGAATATTACCTCGCCAATGAATCGAATCGAATCGAATCCAAATGTCTTTTCTTCTGATGAATATTGATGCAGCGTTGAAATTTACAGTTCTGCACTTTTTTGTATATTTTATTTTCAACGATCGATTCAACAAATTTCTATATTATTCAATGTTGCATATGTATCCAATGCTCAAATGATGGTAAAGAAAGACATTTCCAATTGATTATGATGAGTTTCTCAATATCATTAGAAACAAGTATAACTTATTAAAAAAATCAGATTGTGCGACCCAATCCTATTAGAATTTTCAGATTTTTTTTAAGACGGAACACAAGCACTACAGTTAAATCCTTAAGGCACATTAAGAGCGCCTTTTGGAAAAACGTTCTCGGGATGGTTATTTCACGTAAACTCAGTTCTCTAAATGAAAGAGTTCTTGAACAGTGAAGTTCGAGGTGTACTGAGTTGAACCTCAAAACATTGAGCAGCTACAGTCCTTCGCGTATTTCTGATATAAACCGCTCTTGGTGAAATCAAATGTTCCAAGTCACTTGAACACTTCCCGTGAAAGTATCTATAGAAGAAAGAAATCTCCAACCATTCTTCGATTTTCCAGACTATCAAGGTTACAAGTGATTTCCGCGTCTCCAATCAGACGGATGACACTTTTCTGGATGGAATCCAGCAGCTTCAGGGTATGGTTAGGGGCGGGCGAATTGAAGGGAAATTATATTTTGGAGTAGAGAAATCTTACAGAACCTTTCAATGGATATATTGCTGCAAAATTTATGACTGTAACTCTTCACCAAATGAACGTGACGATGACGCCTTGAGGAATATCAAGATAGAACGAAACAAGAATATTAGCAATGAGTATTGAATATGTTAGCTGAGAGACGTCAAATGATTGAGGTGTTTCTGGCAAAAAAACTCCTTTTGATTGTTCACAATGGAAATAGGTCGACATTGATTGAAGAGAACTTCATTTCAGCTACTCCGTGAATATATCTGTCATATTTGGGAAAACAAAGGAAAATTATTCGGACGAGAACCAATGAAAAGTAAAAGGATGGGGAGCAGAAAAGCAAGCTAAAGAAAAATATCGTTAAATTATGACTCGTGATAGAAATGATATAAGAGATTACTTATCAAAAATGTTTACACACTCATGTACCTATACGAGTATATACGACAGAACGATGTTTAAAAAAATACCTACCAACAACGGAATGCTTTTTGGTGAAACAGCGATACGGCTCAAACCCTCGAAAAAATATCTACCTTAGATATCTGTGAGATGATACCGACGGGAGGAATCTCAACCCTTATGAAAAATTGAGTTCAAAAAGTATTCGAAAAAAATGAATAGTCCATATACAGATCAGAGATCAGAATGTGTTTATATTGACTGTGATATGTGAGATTGGGAAAGAAAGTTTTTTGGCTCTCTACTACTCCATCTTGATACAAAAATATTGCGGGAATCTTCCAAAGAAGTAACTTTCAGACACAAAATGGAAAGAATAGTCCTTCTGAAACAGCTACTCTCATATAAACATTGGATTACACGAAAGAAAATACTCCTTAAAAACAATTACTTTTATATGAATACTAAATTATACAAAAAACACTTTCTTCTACTCAGTTTGTATTCCAAACATTCATTATAGATTTAAATCAGATATAATTCACATGATTTCTACACAATATACTAAATGCAATGTAAAAATAAAAATATAACACCTTCAATTTAAATAATGAGCAGATTGTTGTGATATTATCATAACTTTCTTACTGACTATTCATTCAGATTACAAATATCATTGCGTATTATAGTATACGCATAGCCCCTGCAACCAGATCGTTTGACTGTGCATAATGGTTTATTAACACGATGATCAAATTTTCTCAGGGATAGAAACGAATAAAACCTGGTGCTTCTAACGAGGAGGGATAAGCCCATTGATAAACCATCAGCCATTTGCTAATATGTTTGGTGGATGCCAAACCTCGAGATATTGGTTAACATCACCCTTAAAGAATAAATTACAAAAAATATTGTTTTATCGGAGAGCTAGCTTGGTTTCGTGGAGTGAAAACAGAGTATCGTCACAGTAGAATACAACCACGTGATTCGCCCGAGTTGCCGGGGACCTTTAACCGCTCTTAGGATGAGATTCTCATCTAAGGCGTCCATTGCTGTAATATCGAAGGATTTGAAGGTATCTACCAAGGGCATCGGATTAGTTATAATTAACGGTCGGATATCAACACATGTGACCGACCGCACCAAGGGGTGCGCTCTTGAAGAGCCGATGAAATCGCCTTATGAAATAAGTAACTTACCACATAAACTTCCATAATATCCTTAAATTTCGTTTTTATATGAGCGCCTGCCTATGGTGAAAGAACGAAATTAGCTCCGCACTTCGTTTCGAGGTCATCGAGAACTTTGTGCATTTATGAATGAAAAAAGAGGAATGAATAGCGGTATTCGCCTAATAGAATCCGCTCGGGCCAAATGTTCTAAAACAACCCCCACGATGTACTTCTGAGACTTAAACAACGCGAGAGAAAAACATTTACGGAGAATAAAAGAATCTGATGGACCACTGCAAAATACTGCATTTCAGAGAAGATCAAATCGACGTGTAAAACCATCATTCAGGGGCGGATCTAGAGGAGAAGCCCCTCGAGGCTATAGCATTCTTTGCAGCACAGTAGCAAGTACTCAAATGCAGCATAGTAATAACTACAGTATAAGCTCATCAGAAATATTTCAAAGTAACATCACGAAAGCATCCGTTATTCGTCATTCATTTTTGGTGGATGGTTCGAATATATAAAAATAATTACAAGAAATGTAACTGATATCTCTCCTTTTATTCTCTTGATATTCAACAGATATTTACATTACAGAGTTGGTTTTGCGCAAAGAATATTTTTGTGTGATGTGTTATAGAAGATAGTGTGTGATCTGTGAAAACAACTCAATTGTTACTTGTTTTTTTTCCAAATGGAGACCGCATTTTTTCAATTTTAAATTACTTTTCAAGAATTCCTGAAGACATATTATTGTTGGAAATTAAAATGTCCAACATACATGAATCAAGACATTTTTGAACTCTGGAAAATTTAACAAAATACAGCCCTGTGAAATTATTCCGTTGATGTATTTTTTCTGAGTAATTGAAAAAATACCTTCTATGTGAACTGTTATATTCTTGCCAACATTTCACATACCTTAAATATACTTTCCATTGTATGAACAACTTCCTGAAAATGCTGAGTTCAAAATATTCTCCTGGAAAATTCATTTCATAAAATCATTGAGTGGGCATGAATGAAATCAGCAGATTTTTTACATCTCGTTACCCAAAACGAAAATGAAATATATGAATAACTGAAGAAACCGTCCATGATATTCAAAAACATTTTGAATAAACGCAGATCAAAATTGAGAAAATAATTCAAAAATCACCAAATATATAAATTGTAATGGAATTTGCCAACATCTCGTTAGCCAAAATTACGAAGAAAATATATAAATATCTAACAAAATCGAATATATAGGGCAAACATTATTTTGAATATAAACTCACCTAAGAATTAAACAAGGAATAGAATTTTTTGCCGGTATAAGTGGAAATAAATTGACTTGGAAAGTCAATTTATTCCACTGAATAAATGAACCATTTTCAATTACTTTTTTTCTCATCAAACGTCATCGAAGATTATATTGTAATACTTCCTGTAATCTGTATTACTGGTGTTCTCAAATCAATTAAAGAAGAGTTATACTGATGAAAATTCATATTTTTTTTCGGTATAAATTAGTTGGTCGTATGTTTGTATTTATGTATAAGAAAAAACAAGTGGATACAATAATTCAAGATTCTTTTGAGAAGTCATATTTTCAAAAATATATTTTATCGTTAATACACCACAAAAGTCGAAAGTAATATTGAGTATAATCATTGTGCATAAAGCCATTTCGGTCCTAGCACCAATGAGAGAAAGTGAAAATTTTGAGTTTCCTGCGTTGGGCTGCTTCAGAGAAAATTTGACGCTACGACCCTATTTGGTTCGAAATTCATATCTCAGCATTGGAGCAGACGAATTTCTGATTCAGAATTGAATTATTTCCTACAACTTCAGTCTTATGCTATTTGTCGATCATAGCAGGTATATTCGACCTGCAAGAATTGGAAGTTGAGGGTTGTTACTTTTTTAGTGAAATTGGTAAATATTACCTATTTTTGACGGGTGATTGTGACTGTATGGCTGAACAGGATTTGTAGTTTCGAAAGCTATTAGACTCGAAATGTTCTTCTCTATGGGATGCGTACTTTTTGAGTTTAACACAAAAAACTGAAACAATTGCGTCAGTTTCACAGTTTTTGAGCTCTCAAATCAGAAACATGACCCCCCAAGAGAAATTAGAACAATTTTCAGCTTTCGAGTAATTTTAAGGAGCTGAACTCATTTTTACGTACTTTTCTAGGCTATAGGTATTGAAAAATATTTAAGCTAACGTGGAAAACTAAAAATTCTACTGTCAACGTGAAATCGTTTCTCTAGATAGTATATCTGAAGAGTAATTACAAAAACGGATCATTGAATAGGAAAAATAGGAATGACAGTTATCTTTCAGTGTTGGAATTCAAAAAACTATTTTGCATAGAATGAAATCATGTTTTGCTTTAAGAGTTATGAAAGTCCCATTTTGATAAATATGAAATTATCAATTTTAAAGTGATTGAAAATATTCAGTCATCAACATTGCAATATTGAAATGTTCTCTTCTGAAAATGTCATGAAAATTTCCATCCATATGTTGAAATATCTCTGGTTGATTACTTTCTGAATGTATTTTTTCTGAATAATTTTCATCACTGATATATTTTATGTAATTTCCAGAAACTGCGAATGCGTCCCCCACGAAGTCGTCGCCTTACGAAGATAACAAGTCAAATGTAGAAATAAGTAAATTATTTAGTGTTAGTAACGATATCCGTCCTCAAGCCTCCTGTAGCACACATATTGTTGCACAACTGAACTTGCGTCCTAACAGTTCACAAAATACCAGTTTCATCGGTCAGTTCATCCAGAACGGTGGTCAAAATGCGGGGAGCCAGCGTCATGCCATTTCTCCGCTTTGTTGTGAGGTCAGTCTTTGGAAAGAATATATATGTGTATAGTATTGGTTCAGATTTTTTTATCAAATGACAGCTACATATGTTCACAAATTACAACTATTTTCAGGTGATCAGATTTGTTTTCTAGGTTTAATTGAATTCATAAGGATTATTTATTGAACACCCTATAAGTAGTAACATCACCAAGTTGGAAAACCTCACGACTCACTGTAATCTGCAATCTACAATTGCTTAAACAATCGAAAATAATGCGAAAAAGTATGTCGCTCAAGTACCAACCGATTAGGCAAATATCAGTCAGATATATCTCAAAGTCATCTTTCTAATATCCTCAAATTAGCTGACTGAACTAAATTACATGCTTGGATTCACTCAAAAATAAGTTATCACGTTATATTATTAAATATAAAATGAAACCTAACCTTTGGTTAGTCGCGTGCTTGTGCCACACATAGTCGCGTGGCGGCATATGACACTAATGTGGGAAAAGCATTTTTGTCAACTTTTCTTCTTCGAAAAATGGCTTGAACTGATTGAAATAACTTCACTCACATATAAAAAAAAGTTTATCACATGTGAAAAACAGATATCTGATTTGTAGTACAATTGGTACACAGTGTTTTTCGATGTTTCACACACACATGTTTCGAGCGCTACATGCAGGTTACTCTGCTTCATTTGTCTTTTTTTTTCTTGTACATATGTGACATAGTTTTTTGGTTTCCACCATTACATTTACTCTGTGCATCAGTAGCATCTTCCACTTCCTCCTCTTCAAAATGATTTCCCAAAAGTAATAATAATGTGTAGATGTTTACTTCCTCTTGTTACCATATTGCAAATGTATTGATCATTAGCAGGAAATTTGTGCAGGTATTTTTTAGCGGAAATTGCAATATTATATATGTTGGCACAATGGACAGTCATAATTTCTAAGTTGAAAAATAATTGTCTGCAAGAGGTATCCTTTTTCAGGTTAAACATAGTTCTTATAATTTTTTCTAATAGATGAAAATATCCTCAGATGTTGGTGCATGATACCAAAATATTACGCTTCAATCAATCACCGAATGACATAAGCGAAATAAAACATTTTGATATTGTTAATACTTAGGTAATCCTTGAGGTATCTTATGACACAACAAGCTGACGTTAATTTACCCATTACTGATTTCACCTTATCAGTCCAACGCAATACTTTACCTATCATAATCCCTAAAAATTTGGAGGAAAATGTTTCATCTATTACGGAATTGTCTATATTGATATGTAGTAGTTTTTGAAATTTATATAATTGGTTTTATTATTATTGATTAGAAGATAGTTCTTTTCACACCACTCAACAACTCGAGACACTTTTGCATTGGATGTTTTATTCAGAGTATAAATATCCCTCTTTGACACAACAACTGAGATGTCGTCAGCGAACAGAAAAACTGTGCTGATGTCTATTTGGGGACCTATATCGTTGATAAATATCAAGAAAAGAATTGGACCGAGTATGGAGTCCTGAGGCACTACCTTAATTTTTTAAACTTTCTCGGTGTAGTATACTGAAAATTTGAAATTATTTCTAGATGAGATTTCGACTATTTGTGTTCTGTTGCTGAGGTAAGATTTATCGGGGAATATGCATGTCCATTTGATGTTCCTATTCCCTTCATTTTGATATATTGCCCTTTTCCTGTTTTTTTTTTAACATTATAAGTAGCACATAGGTCATCATTGGTACCAACACCAGCTTTTGCCATGTTATAAAACGTCAACTGTTCGGGTTTTCTGGCATTTTGTGTTTCTTCCCTTATAGCATCATCTCTATGTAGATTCGATATAACTAATACTGATTTTCCTTTCTTTGGAACGTAAGAAATTGAGGTTGTTTTTAAAATCCAAACAGCTTGGAATTCTGGATGAATTTTCTTTTTATTTTTTTGAAGTGTTTCTACTAATGCGAACTTGAAATATCTCAACAAATTTTCAGCTAAAGGTATACCGTGGTGTACTGTAATATTTCGTTCAGAGTATCTCGCATGAGAAATCAAAAGAATAACTACATCTTGGGGAAATTAGTAGCGTTGAATGGACCAATTGGTTGTTATCCCATTTTAAACTAATAAAGGTTCATTGTATCTACCAATACAAGAATTTTGATTCCGTACTCGTTACTTATGTACTGGCGTTGCGCTATATAGCACCGGGTTGGAATTCCCCCGGTTTATATCTGTAATAAAATTGAATTTCAACCGAAGGTTAGAACGGAAACGTGTTCATATTGTTCATTCAAGTATATTAGATGAATAATTTCTTTACTGATGTCCCAGAAAAAGAACTGAAAGAAATACAAAACTTTCAAACTATGTTGGTACCAAATGGCGTCACGCGACTAATTGAAGGTTAAATTCGAAACATATATACTGATGGAGCATCAATGTTATTCGAAAAAGTATAATTATACTCTAATTAGACTCATTTGGAACTCATCCAAATAACATTTGAATTTTATCAGATTTTTAATATAAACGTATCCGAATCATTCACTTGTATTCAGTTTGAATACTAGAATCAATAATTAATTGTATTGCTATGGATTCAAGCTGAAAGAATAAAAATACTCACCTACAACTGAATAGTAATTGTGCACTTTTTGGTTTATGTAAATTTTTTATGGATTCCTGAAAATGCAATCTGGTTCATTTTAAGAAATGCTGCTCAAAGATTTTCAAATTTTCAGTACATTAGATCGGAATGATAATTTCTTCATATTTTTTCATTACACATTTCCTTATTCTGTATAGAACTTGAATATTGGGAGAATAAATACTTTTCTTCAGCGTAAGGGTTTGATTAGAAAATGATAGTAGATGAGTATATAATGAAAATTGTAATATTTTGAATTGATATGACATACCTTTTCAAAATGAGCTATCAGGAAACTCTTTGAGAATCAGAGAACATGAGCTTTCACGATCGAAGTCACAATTAAAAAAACAAATTCTGGGCTAGTGAACCGAATTGAATATGAAGTACCAGGTTTATGTTTTATTCGACCACCACTACCAGCCCGGATACATTTATAGTGTATCATTTCATTTTCCAGGTATCTGTACCTTCGCTACAATCACCTAAAAATGCTGTCGCTCCAAGTGATATAATTTTCGACCGACCACCGGCTTCTACATTGGTGTCATATTCGGCCTGTGACTACCATACTGGAAACAATTTACAAGTCAAGTCTAATATAGTTGATTCAAAACATGAGAATTCAACGCCTACCATGGTCAATAGTGACCACTCCAAATCAATCTGCAACAAGAAAGTAGAAGAAAGTTTGGTAGAAATTAAAAAAACGAAATCGGTTCCATATGAAGCTAAAGAATTGAGCTTCATCGGGGAAGATCCTTCTACTTCAGGACTGTCTACATCTCGAAGACTTCCCCCACCAACGACTTTCATGATCGAGTCGATGGTTCGAAGTTGTAGTGTAGGTTAGTATGGAACCAATCGAAGCATTAAATTTTTATCGTTATTACGAAGTATTCATATGATAATTCAGTTTATAGTTATTGTTTACCATCTTTCTAACAAATTCTCCATTGAAAGTTGTTAATGATGATTTTCCCTTGAATGCATTTCCTATCTCATCTCTCACTCCTCTTCTGTCGTACATATGTGGTTTATTGACTAGATATCCAATATAATGGTTTACCGCTGACAGCACACTTATCTCGTTTTTCGTTCATACGGCCGATTACCACCAAGCAATTTTTTTTAAGGAAAAAACACAAGCACTACAGGATTAACCTTGAGGCGCTCTAAGAGCAGTGCTTGTGCGGAAGTAGTGATTCACATTAGATTTGAATCGATGGAGATTAAATCCATTGGGAAATACGTTCTCAGGAAGTTTATTCCACATGAACGCAGTTCTCCAAATGGAAGTGTTTTCAAATAGCGAAGTTCGAGGTGTACTGAGTTGAACTTCAGAACGATGAGCAGCCACAGTCCGTCGCGTATTTCTGATGTGCACCGCTCTTGGTGGAATCAATTGTGCCAAGTCCCTTGAACACTTCCCGTGAAAGTATCTATAGAAGAGAATCGAATATCCAACCTTTCTTCGATGTTCCAGACTGCTTCATGGTATGTTTTGGGGCGGAGTTCCATACATGGGAACAATACTCCAAAGAAGGTCTGATCTGAGCTTCATAAAATATCAAAAGTTGCTGGGGTGTCTACAGTTTTCTGGTTCGGAATAGTGTTCCAAGCTTTTGAGAAGCAGCCCTTGCATTTCTAGCAACATGATTGTGGCTAGACATATCAGTGTCCATTTT
>WOGR01005762.1:0-13558 GCA_015342045.1 Leptinotarsa lineolata | reverse complement strand
AGAAACTAGTTCATATAGTGCAGATGGAGACTGGGTGCAACTTTACAAAATTATAATCATGAAAACCGAAAATTTAGGCCAAGTATTATTGATTATGAGGGTGTATTTCATCGTTATTCAAATGAAGGTACATGATTTTCCATCACATATTGCACTGTAAATTTTGAAAATGTCATGTCTAATCGTACATTTTGATTATACTCGAAATTTATGTTACTCTTAAATTTACTTCATTATGTGTAAATAATTATTTCATTGATTACTTATCAGATTGAATAATGGAATAAGTGAAAAAATTGGATATGAATTACGAATGACAGATAACATTTATGTCATATTTAAAAAATGCGCCGAAATATTCTCAACGTCCACTTTGGCCCATCTCCTGAGATGGGTCGTTGTGAGCTTGCCGTGAGCGAAAGTAATGACGTCATGAGTGACATTTTCGCCACGACCACAACGACCGCGGTCGTTATGTGGAACGGCTGAAGTAGCATTTTGATCGTTGTGAGCGCTTAGTGGAACGTACAGATAGTGATAACAGTACGCGCCAACTAAGATGAGATTTTGAATACTCATTTAAAACCTGCCCCAAAAGATAGCTATTGGTCACACAAACTGATGTCAATAGTACAGTAGCGTCGCCAGTTCACTCGACAAAAATAACTACTATAATGGGTGTTATATTTATAAGTCTATTGTGCGTCGATAAATTAGTCACTGACAAATCTACAGGATTTTCCAGACCTCTGACAAAATTAGAAATCTCCGTTATCTCAACAGTTACATAAAAAAGTTACTATGATGAATTTTAGGCACCACTAAGATCCATGTGTCATTATGTAGTGACACCATAATGTTATATTTTTTCTTATGGAACGCCTTATGCTTGATTGCATTTATGTAATATATATTAAAAATACAATGTAAGAATAGACTAACATTAAAAACAATACAAATTATAAAGAATGCTGAAAAATTGTATGCTCATTATAATCACTAAATAACATTTCCAAAGTTTTAATTTTTTTTCTTCAGAAGATGAAGAAAAGTCACTTTCGTCGCTTTTATCATCTCCTAACGTTATTATGACAAGATGAACATTTTTAAAAGCAGTTACTTATATCAGTTCTATGGGGTTTGAATCTGGATGTGGTTTAAATCCGGATCATGAATTATACGGCGAATATCCATTATTTCATGAAGAGGTGAATCGGTAACAAGTGAATTTCTCTCACGTTTTTTCATTGAAAAATTTGTTTGGCCGTTATTTTTCTATAACCGCTGCGCTTCTTGTACAATTCTAACCACTGTGCTAATGAAAACTCCTGTAACAAAGTATTTTACTTACGTTATATAAGTTTAGTAATCGAATAACAAATATACAATTCAAAAATTAATTATCGGATATTTACCTATTAAAACCAAAATTATCAAACTATCATAGATTTTAGAACATTAATTAAGAACAGCACCCTAACATTTTTATTGAAATTCCCGGGTCCCCCATCAATTTTTACAAATTATTCAATTGTGATTGACTATTTATATGAAAAATATGTTTATCTAATGATCTATGTTCATTTAATAATTATTTAATGAAAATTGAAGAATCAAAGAATGGAATAACCTAAACTCAATAAATATATTTGGAATGTAATTTAAAGTTATTCACCTGTTGCTTGCGATGTTTTACTTTTCACAATTAACAAAGTGTCCAATTCACCTCTTCTACTTTTAAAGTATACACATTTAATATTACACGTTTTTTCCGCCCATTTCGAAATTATAAAATTGGCTTATTAGTTTATAACTTCACTCATGACTCAATTTATAATTTAACGCCTGACCCAAGACTATTTACTTCTGACTGTTGCGCTACTGATAATGCGAAATATGACTCAAGTGGGCGGAGTCTTTCAACACAAAACGATTTTACGTTTCTGCGCTGACTCATTTTAGTTGGCGTCGACTATATCATAGTTGGAATTCTCAAACACTTCTCTGCAAGAATCACTAAGTTTTAGTTTAGCGATAATGCCAATGTCTCTTTTTTGTATAATGAAAGCTCTTGAAGCTTCCAGAGAGTTTCCCCAATGTATAACGCCATATTTCAAGTTGGAGTGAAAGCATCCAAAACAGAGTTGCTTGATAATGCCTGTGATACATTGTTGACAGTACACACAAAGAGCATAATATACTCTAGAAAATTTCATACATAATGAGTAGATATGGCCATTCAGAGTGCATTCAATCACTATCACAGATTAAGTACTCTGTGTCACTAGTCCAAGTAGTTTTGTGTTTTGTATACAGTTTATTGCGATTGGAATAAAATGACATTTGACAATTGATATTTTTTTCTGACTTCTGTCAACCTTTGCGACGGACCTATATTTTTCATATACAGCACCTAGGTACAAGAAGCGAAACACGTTTGACAGAATGTCACCTGAGAACAGATCACTGCTTTTTATTATTTTCGCTCACTGCTCAGATATGACAATTGACAGTTGTAAATTGTAATGGCGGAAACTTGATGGACAATAACATTCATTTCACAAAAATTATCAGAAAGTTTTGTGTAAAAAAAATTGTTTTTTATTGCAGATAGCGTATTTTGCAATAGTTTTTCAAGTAGCAAGCGGTCTCACATATATTGTTTATTCTTAATTCGTGTAGTTGGTATACAAAATGAAGTAATGTTATTTGTATTTTTTGTGCTAGTAGTTCAAATAAGGTTTTCGTGAAAAAAGTTATTGAAATAGGAAGTACTGTATATTTTTCGTTATGCTTGAAGGTGGCTCGCCCCACATCAGATAGCTATGGCGAATTTGAACTTTACAAGGAATATTGGAGGTAACAGCCTGGCAAGAACAAGTGTTAGTTTTGGAAATAATTCTATGTCTGGACATGTTACTCCTGTTTTTGGACAAAGAACATCTTCTGAAAGAAGAACCCTACCTGCAATGGGGTAATTATCGGTATTAATTGAAGATAACAGAATTTTCAATATTTTGTTTTTGTTTACAATCTGCAAGCTTTGTTTTTAGTACTATGCACTTTCTCTAAATTAAATAGAGTGGATGTTGAACTAGGGAAAACATCAGTGATAAGAATTTTCAACTATAAAATATAGTTATTCTATTGTATTCACTTTTCAAACATACCATAACATATGTTGAGAAAAGTGTTTCCCCTATTCTGTTATATGAGAAAATTAATTTGGTTTGATAGAGAGTACATATCTAATTCACACTTGATATTTTATTACGCATGTAGGAATGCCCTTCTCAATTATATACCTAATATTATTGGCATGGAGTTAGTATTCTGTAAGTTACTAAGATCAGATAAATTAAGATCTTTTATAATATTATAACCTCTCTGACTAAGATGCATAAAAACCCTGGTACAATTCTTGGGAACATTTTTTTGTTCAAAACTTATGGCCTTCTTGATACCTTTAGACATACCGTTAGCTAGAAGTTCAGATTTTTCGTGCTCAGTACTATTATTAGATTAATATAGTGTAGTGAATATTGTTAAGAATATTGAGATTCAGAAAAAACCCCATATTAAACCTTAAATCAGGTATGTACTAAATGAAAGTTTTAATCAGTTCCATCGATTATTTGTTCAAGTTTACAAGTTATTCAGATAGATTTTCTCATAGCCGTAGATCCCAATTTTCAATGTAAGAAGGTCTATGATTTCCACTGTACGGAACTAACAGCGGTTGGTACTAGAATCAGTTTAGTTAATGTTAATCAATAATATAAAATTCAAGTGAAGTTTATTCTCATAAGACCTGACCGATTCTCAATCCAGAATTCACATATTGTTTGTGTAAATTTTGGTCAACTGTGTTCACCAATTTCAAAGTCACTAATGTAATGTCAGTAGATAGAGGTATCATTTGAAACAAGATTTATAAATAATATTGAATTCGTGTAATGTGTGCCTAGAAGGAAAATACTCTTTGTTGTAGATGTCTCACGCTTTTATATAATGAGCATTACAATCTAAAAATAAGTATTGTAGAATATGTAGAATAGTATAATATAATGAGTAGAATGGATTTACTTGTAGGAAAGACATCAGTGGTCAAGCAGTCGAACGAATAAACTGAAGAAAGATAAAAACAAATATAATAATATTTATATTTGAAAACCCGTTCAATCAATGAAATTCCAACTACATTACCTCGAATGTGATCCTTAAAAAGACAAGAGTGAGAAATATGGGTTTTACTATATTTAAAATCATTGTTGTTAATATATTGACAACAGTCACTCGTAGAAAGACATGCAAGAATTTTTTGTCTAGAACAACAGCCATTCAAGAGTTATTTGCAAAATAATTTGTTTAATAGATCATTTGATGTTTCCGGGTTTATTAGCCAGGTCTTTGGTCTAGACATTTTGTTTACAATTGCGGCATACATTATCAAAAGTAATGCAACAATGGTCGAAGTAATTTACCTTGCTGCAAATGCAATCTGAAAATGATCATGTTATGTTCACATTTATGATGGACTGGATGTCGGACTTCAGACTCTTCTTGAATTATTGGAAGAATATTTTTATTCAAGTTCTCTTTGGGATTAAACTTATACCTGAAAACAGCAATTAATCTACACCATGACATATTTAATGTTATTTATCTTTAATAAAATTTTTGAAGAAGCTCAAATGCTAAATAATTAAGCATTACATTTGAAATTATTTTTTCAAATTTTATGCCCAATGTCCATTTAGACTGGACTATACTGATGTTATACATGACAATTAAAAAAAGATACTTCAACTTTTGACATTTCCATATTTCTTTACTAAAGCTTTGATAAAATTCAGTAACTTATAACTGGAAATTGATAATTATCTAGCTGGTTCATTTGATTTCAGAAATGCCAAAATAGACCAGAAGCAAATATTCAGATGTTGATTATGTAATAATATATGAATTATCCACCATCTATCAGTAAATATATGCAATACTTGTTATAGTGACCAAGACTTACAAAATATTGAATAAGTGCTTGTCCCAGGGTTTTATCCGTCTTGTGTCAGAACCTGTTTTGTTTTTTCAAAAAATAACCTGTCTGACACAGTTAAGACATAACTCACACAAATGTGCATTATCAGCCCCATTCATCATAAAGGAATTTTTACTATCATATTCGATAAAATTTGTAGTTTTATAAGGTACCTGAAAAATTTAGCATTTTTATTAATTTAATATTTTATTCTTCTTTCAGAAATAATAATCAAATGGGTAACATGAACACCCTGGGAGGTTATAGTTCGTTCAATTCTGTGTTTGGTTCAGGGGACACGAATACTCCATCTCTACTAGACCTTAGTGAGTTCCCATCATTGACTAATCGAAGTTCTGGTGATAACGTCCCTCAACCAAGTCCTATGCCGGGAGCGAAACCATATGTAGGAATGGTTAAACAACCGACGTCCGAAGCTAGTGAGTTCACTATGTCGTCCGAAGACTTTCCTGCCTTACCTGGTACTCAGAATAGAGAGGGTGCGTCTCCTGGTAGTAGTACGTCTGGTGATAAGAATGTCATTGGTGGTGCAGGAGATGGAGTGAGTTCGAGAGATGGGGATAAAAATGGTTCCAAATCAGGTGAGTGTTCAGAAGAAAGTGCTCTATTGATTTTTGGTGAATATAAAAGATCATTTGAGGAATGCCTGGTTTAAATATCAATCAACCAGAGATAATTCTTATCAGTGTTCCCTTTCAAATTGAGTATTTCAGTGGAATACCATTTCATCAGAATTCAATTCAAATTATTCATTTACCATAGATCACAAAAGTGATATAAGAATTGTCAATGAAACGGTACTTTTTTTGGATATCCTCTCCGATTTTTAAGGAACACAAAAAAAGATAGGAAATATTACATTTTCTCTAGCACATTGTTGGGTTATTAAATCTATTCCTAGCACATTGTTGGATTACAAAATCTATGCTTAGAACAAGAACAACCAATGTCAAATCTTGTGGTTTTGAGATAATTGGCCAAAGTCTCAGCATAGTTTTAATGCAATCATTTGAAGAGAATTTTAGGTTTATCACCATGTTCGTGGAGTGTTAGAAACACACCAAAATAAAAGTACATGTTCCTTATTGAGAGTTAATATAGTCCGCTTAGTTTGACCAAATTACTTTTTGTTGCAATCCTCAAAGCTCATTTTGTAAATCTCAGCTAATAAAGCTTTATTGCCTAAATATAAGAGACTGTGGGTACAATAGTGCTATATAACTTCTTACAATATACGATATCATTCAAATAACAGTCTTAATAATATTTCCAAATTTACGATGTGGTTCTGAAAACATATCAACAGAGCTTTTGTAGATAGATGATCTCTTTACTATATTAGTCTTTGCTCTAGGGACATGGAAATTCAAGTATGATACTGATTGATTACAGTGAATTATATCAGTGTTCAATATGTCTAAAAATATAAGACTCAAAAATATCTTCTTTGATCAAGTGGGGGAATGAATCATGAATTCTTAGCCTAATAAATTATGATCAGTGACTTGTTCGCTTGCTTCCACATGAAACACTACCATTTTTTAAAATTTACTCTACCTTTTTATTCCAATAAATGTATTGTAATAAGGATAACAATCAATGACTCCATACACTATTTTTGACCTTACATAGCGTTTTGGTAGCTGTAACATTATTGAAGTTTTTGTTTGGAGATAACTAAATCTGTCATTTTCTGATCTCTTCATAAAATTTGTCTTCACAGTCAACTCACATACACATGATGCCTGCTGCAGTAGCAGACGAATTATTTGGTACTACAAGTTCCATTTGATCACGGCCTATCAGCCCTGATTTTGTTTTCTCTAATCGTAACTCCGGCCTTGAAAGCCTATTTTCTTATATTGTTTTCAATAGATTAATTTTATACCGGATGTTCCAATTCCACCTATTAAAATATTCTACTGTATTTCATATAGTTAATAATATTCAAAAGAGTCAAAACGAGAAAATAACAGAATTGCATTGACTTTTCGTGTTCCAAGCCACATATTCTTTTGCTTTGCAACATTTTACGTGACTGGATGATGTATAATTAACATTCATTGAATTTGTTGTGCTCTTATTTTATCTCAATTTTAGTTTTGATAATATGTAATCAATGAACATATGCTTCAAAACAAACGAATAATTTTAGTCTAATTTCTGATTACTTGACATTGGTAGAAGAACCCACATTTAACATGTTTTCATTGAATTATACTATATTATATACCATAATTTTATGATCTTTTCATTTAATAATACTAATGATAATAGTTTCCATTATCAAGAATAGATTTACAAATAACATCACAAAACAAAACTTAGCGCGATGATAAAAGGCGGAGTTCAAGTGTTTCCAAATTTAACCAGGAACAACTGTTCTTCACTTAATCTCAACAATTCCACCTGGCAATCAGGGTGATGAACTGAATTATATCATTGAATCATAGACAAATTCGTAAAATAAAAAAAAAAATGTATTGAGGTAAAAAAAATGAGACTTAAATTGCTTTTTCAACTGATGTGTTATCAAAAATTTTTTACTTTTGGGTAAACCATTATAAACGTAACAGATTTAATGACCGAAAGATCCTTCAAAATATTCAGTAAGGAAGGAAGAATTGTGCATTTTCTGTGTCTTGATTTTTTCAAGTCAATGTGTTAGGCTAGCCTAATGATTGAACTGGGAGTGATTTCTGACTCATTTTAAGCTTCTTTATTACATCATTAAATTTTTTAGTGCAGAAGGTTTTTCAGAATATTTATAATTTCTTTTCAAGAAACAAATGTGCTTTTCAGATATCTCTCAGACTGAAAACTCTAGATGCAGTGTGCGATCTTCTATAAATTATATCTCAATAACTGTGCAGGTATGATTCATCATACTCGCACAGTTGATCACATCATGTATTATACTTCATTTTAAGAATTTCTGAGTTCTATTATATCAATTACGCTCTTTGTGGCAATTGCACTTAAACATCTCAACTTTTCATAGACTAAAACCTTGATAATAAAGTGGCTGAAACCTTTATCTTACAAGGATTAATATGTGTATCAAAATGAAACAAATTTTTAAGTTTGATGAAAATGGCAGGTAGATCATTTTTTCAAGGAACATCCTTGAAAGCAAAAAATATAAACTATGTAGATAACTATGTCATAAATATTTTTCAGTTTTGTTAATTGTAGCTTGTAGGTTTTTATGCCTGGAGCTTTCACTTACAACTGGGTATTCTGTTTTATTCCAGTTCAACTATCGAGTATACAGGGTACCAGGGTAATTAAGCAAACCAATAGAAACAAAGTCGTGTCCTCCAATGATAGAATAAAACCAGCAATTTGAACTCTGACCAATATAGTATATGCTGTGAGAATAGCAATAGAACTACTTCCTTTAGCTCATCCTTGAAAAAGGCTCAGTCTATCATTCTATCATTTAATACATATTGTGAAAGTAAATTTGTTATCACAATTATGTAAAGTAAGGCATATGATGATTTCTAGTCAACATTTTTTTTATATCCAAACTTATTTGAAGTGAGGTATAAGATAATATGAGGATCAGAATATTTTTACTAAAAATCAGTTAAGACCTGGATATCTAGATTCACATATGTGAGTGGATGATAAAATGAAAGATCAGTAGATCTTTGTTTTGGATCTTCATTCCAATTGATAAATATGAATGAGATACCCTTTGAATGAGTTATATTTACTAACAGATTGTAAATATTTTCGTAAAATACCCAATATTGTACCCAAATAATTTTATCTATTATTTTATTATCAATTCAAACAAATTATTTGGCATATGGTCTAAACATGAAGAAGTACAAAGTTGATTTCCTATTACTTTTGTTTTCAATTCTATTATTACATATAATTAATAATTCTGCAAATCATGACACCTAATAAAGTTTAAGTTTAATAATATTCATGTTATAATATGGTACATTACGTTTTCATATTTCACACTTAGTAATTTTCAGAGAATTTCACCATCATTAAATTGATAAATAATGTAGTGGTACTTGTTTTTTCCATGACATCACAATCTACAATCTACAAATTTTCTATAAAAAAGATGCAGTGCTTTTTTTGTTTAAGTCACTGCTTTTAAATAATCAGCGTTTTATTTATAACTAGCGACCCGCTCCGGCTCCGCACGGGTGCAAATTTAAATACTGCAAGAAAGAATTCCTAAACTTGAGTTGTGTAGTGTGTCACAATGTTCTCCACTCCAGTTGTTTGGATAGAAAAAAACTCATATAAAATTGACCGGGCACAGATAAATACGTTTAATGTCATAAGAAATATATATTTGGAAGATTCCCACATTTTTTTGAATCAAGATGGAGTAGTGGAAAGCCAAAAACTTTCTTTCCCAAGAAATACATCTTGTCAGCAAACATTTTTCTGCTATATTGTAATGTGTAACTATATAATATTAAAAAATTATCAAGCACATATATACATACATATATACATGTACACACATATATAATCACATGAGCACATACTCAAGCAGTATGTTTGTTAAAATGTAAGCTTGTACATGAGTAAAAATAAAATTGAGTAAGTAAATGACATGCCTTAAAAACACAACAAAGAGAGAAAAATATACATATTTGCACATTTCAGCTTACAGATTACAGCATGTTTTACTGCTGCCGAAACAGCTTATTTTGCTCTTATTGAAGCCCACCTAGTCTATGGCATAGCCTTCTGGGGAGTGTGGAACAAATAACTCTTACATATGGTGCAAGTTGTACAAAAAAAAGCTATGAGGGCTCTCTGTAAAGTAAAAACGCGTGATTCTTGCAAGGACCTTATGGTTTTATGTTCTTACTTCGAATAACTCAAAATCTTCTATTAAAATTTTAGTTTTTTTGAATAATCTATTTGACAACAACATTACTTATTATTATTATTATTATTATGACAACTTTATGCTATCTTGTTTTCTCTAAATAAAATATAATGACAGGTATAAGAACATATATACAGGAGAAGCCAGAGTGGTCACCACAGACCTTTTCAAAAATAATAGAATCGTCACAGTTACTTCAATCTTTATTTAAGAAACCACTTGCTTAACTCTTTCAGCCATAAGAAAATTACCCAGTATTATACCAATGCGTCACGCGAAAATAAATATTGGTTATTGACATACTTGCAACTTTTATTACACTTATTGAATAAATATAAATCTGGAAAAATATAGGTTTTGGTCACCAACGAGCTCAGGAACTCCTGGAGGGGTGATACACTATATGTACCACTATGCCTGTAACAATGGTCCGCCAAATACTACCTTTGCATGAAAATCTTAGAAGCAAGTTTTAGTTTTAGATAAACATAGAGGTACACCACATACAGAGCACATCCATTCTGTACGCGCTTGTGCTTTTGCTGTACTACAATTGGCACATTTTCTTCTAGTTCCACGAACCGGCTGATGAGCAGAACTTTGCAGCCTCACTTCGGCAAATACTGTTGGTTTGTGTTTTTTAATAACTATCGGATCATGATCTAATCTGGTTTTTAAAGAGATCACTTTGGCAGACAGCAAGCCATCAATTACTTGCCTGCGGAAGTCTGTATGTTAAAAAATTTGTCTGTGGTGAAGTTTAAACAGAATATATGAGTTGACCACACACACGTCTAAGAAATGGAAAAAATACGTGCCACCACTCGTGGCTTTTACGATTAATCTCGTAACTACCTTTGAGCTGATCGAATTTGTCCACAAAGTTCATGTTCACATTATAGTCAACAAAAACTCTAGTACAGGGTACCTCCACAATATCTCCGTTTTTCTGCTGTCTTCGCACACTTGTTGTTTCTAGGGGATCATGAAAATTAGAAAGCAAATGAACAGATCTTTTGTCTTTCCATTTAAATATCGACAATCGAGAATCACTGGTTTTCCAGTCAAAATCTCCCCTCAGCAAGTTTTTATCGTTCAGCATTCTGGGAATATTTTTTCGGGTACTATTTACAGTTCCACATGCATGGATATCTTGATCTTTCAGTTCTGAGAGCAACTTATAGGAGTTAAATTAATTATCGAAGTAGAGATGATGGTTTTTTCCTTCAAGACCACGCATCAAATTCTTCACCACTTTTGCACCCAAATTTTCTTCAACTCTATCAACCATTTTACCTGTATGTAGTTCATATATGTATAAATAGCCATTTTATCTGCTAGTGCCCAAATTTTATACCCACGTTTGATGGGTTTTTTGGCATGTATTGGTTGAGACTACTTCTGCCTTTGATTCTAATCATAGATTCGTCAATCGCAACACATTTATCAGGTTCTAAACATTTCTCAAAATTTTTGGAGAGTTTAGTGAGAAAGGGACGCACCTTATACAGTTTATCAAAATTTGGATCTAGTCTATCTGGCAATAATTCATTATCATTGATATGTAAATGATTTAGCAGCCAACCAAAGCGGTTGAGTGGCATAAGTTTGCTTATATATGCATCATGTAAATCAGGGCTTGAGCTCCAATAGTCTTTGTAACTAGGAAGGCTCTTGATTCCCATTAGCAAATTCATGCCCAGAAAAGTTTTGATTTCCGTGACATTTGTAGGCTCAAATCTTTTTCCCAACCTCTGATATATTTGTGTTGCATACAAATTCGTCTGAAACTCTAAGTGTTCTATAATTTCATCGTCCAGAAGTAGTTTGAAGAAATTGTATGGGGTGGGCGTTGAAATGTTTCGCACTATAGCGGTTATTCCTGAATAATGGACATACAGCATTGAAAAAACTCTTTTTTTTGTTATATCCGAGCATGTTTTCCATGGTTCAATAATGTTCCTAATGTTTCAAATGGCAACAATTTCAGTTTTTTGTGATCATTTTATCTACCGAACTCGGAAGGTTGAATATTTCTATTAATTTATTTCGCTTTTTGAATAGCACGCTTAGGTAATATGTGATGGTTAACACAAAGTACCAGACACCACCGTAGCCGAAAATTTCAATAGGCATTTTTTGCAAATCATGCAACAGGAACAAATAGATTAAACTTTTATGAAAAATGATATTGCAGTTTGCTCGTAATCCATTTTTATGCACCCAAACACGATTTTTTGTATTAGTTTAATCGAATGCGAAAGGGCACGATAGTATCTTGAATGAATGGTTCAAGAAATGCGCACAGGGATTATGCCCTCCTTTGGTACATTCATTGATATTTCTATGGAACATGGAATTTTTCTAGGCACATTAAAAAATGAAATGGTTTCGTCGATTTTCAAAGGAGCGATCTGAATTCTTATGAAAATTATAGGGGAAATATTATATTTTCCGACATATCCCAATTATTCGAGCTTGATATTAAAAATCAACTATACTGTCATTTTTCACAGAAAATATACTTCTTTCTGCAAGCCACCATGGATCTTACAAAATTATATAATTTGAATCATTGCTTAAATAGATTGGGGGCAAACTTATAGAAATGTTTTCAAAGGTTTTTTGTTGAGTACAAATTATTCAAGAAGCTAGATTCACACCTCCAAATCAAAATTGAAAACTTGCGTCATTGGAAAAAATGGCTCCTCCATACATGAATTCAACTGAGTACGACCTCTTTCATATTTCCATTTTTTTATATCTGTTTTATACTTATACTTATTGACGATTTGTTTGTTATCACGCAATAAGTATTTTATAGTTTGTTATGTATTTTTATACAACAGATATAAAAATGAAATATCATCTCAAAGGTTAAGCTGGTCGGGCATTATCCCCGAACCCCCATACATGCGAAAGGGTATGCCAGCTAGCATCATCAACAATGACTACTCCCCACACCGCGTGGTAAGTGATCATTGGGTCCGAAAATTATGTGCCATGAGCGAAAGCAATAAGCGAAGAAGGACAGCTGTTTGCATTTGTTAAGCCAAGATTTCTGCCTTAGTGCGGCAAGCCAGCATGATCTTGAGATTCGAAAGTAGAGAGGGCATCTTCCCACCAAGGACAACTATCTTAACAACACTAGCTTCTATTTTAGTCTAATAGCACCATCTTCGGTCAAACATTTTACCAAGACGGTTGCATCGTGTTTTTGTGAGCCAGGTTTGTATTGTGCATTTCCTGAATTCTGTGATAAGAAAATATAAGTAAGTACTTATTATTTACTTTTACTAGTTCCATTCAATAATTGAACATTTTGAAGTTGGGAGCTAAGATCCAAAATAGTCACAACCATAGAATTTATGCCCCCTCGTTCGTGGTCGTTATCCATGTAGCTACGTTAGTAGCTACAGTCAAAAAATATATCAATTCAGTTATATGGGTATGTAGGTACTTTGGATTGTTTTTTTGTCAATGGTTACAAGCTTGTAAAGACTACCGGGGTTCGATTCCCCGCCGGGGCCACCGTGCTGGGTAATCGCAAGTTAAAAGGTAAGGCCTCGTTAATCCATTGCTCGCACAAGTTTCGACTTCTGAGGGTTGACGTTCGTCAGCTG
>WOGR01005761.1:314-13558 GCA_015342045.1 Leptinotarsa lineolata | reverse complement strand
TTCGATCAATTACAAGATCAACTTCCATTGAAGTTCGAAGGGAAATTTTGATAGACTACATTTATGCATAGCTCAGACTGGGAGATTATTCGAACAACTATTGTAAATTTGTGGCTTTTGCAAATGTTTGTTTTCATTTTGTTACTAGTTTCGTCCAGCAGTGAAAAAACCGGTATCGTTTCTAGGTAAGGATTTTTCCATACATTCCCCAAGAATTAGATACACTTCCGTTGCAAATGAATTAGTCAATCCCTACATTTTTTTAAAGCTCATAGTTGGACTCTTCTGGGATAGCCCTATGAACAGGGTGTTCCATTTGAAAAAAATGAGAAAGAAGTTGTTTTCAGTTTGTTAACACCTGCGTATAGAAAAAACACCGTTCGGTAAACTCATGGAGACGATACATTGTTGAAAAATGTCCTCGTTCCATTTGATCGAGTATAGGAGATAGATATTTAGTGTTGAATGATTTTTGACATACATTTCACTCTAACTTCCGAACCATCCGGTATAAACCCAAACATACCTATATTTTTGAAAATCCCTCTGCCTAAGAAACTCAAACTAGTGGAAATATCTGGAGTATTCTATTGAAAAAAACATAAGTTTGGTCTGTCATACATTTATTGGACACCTCGCATATAGGTAATGATTATTGAAACATAGCTTTCATGATTCTCTACAACTTTTTCCCTGAAAATTTTTTGTATCTCTAATAGGGAAGCACCTATCGTCCACCAATCTATCTCTAAGAAGTCTCTAAAAAAACAATAAACTGAAATGGTTTCGACAAAGAAAACATGAGGCAACTCTCTTAACAGTTATTTGATGCTTTTTGATAACTACTCGACGAGAATACTCATAACTGTACAGGATTCTGATACACGAGCGCCACAGATTTTGTTTCACAGATATAATCCTTGAAATTTTCATCTTCTAGGAGTTGAACGTACCTACTTAGTTATAGGTATATACAATACATTGGGCAATATATTTCGGACCACAAACACCATTTTCATAATTATTTATTAACAATATTTATTTACAGATTGTATTCACAAAAATATCGACAAATGAAAAAATTCTATACAAAATTAGACATGTCCATTCACTTTCCCGAATCTTTTTTTGAAGTCCTTCAGTCAGCCAAGTATATTTCTTTTATTCAACTTCAACCTTCCTGATGGAATTGTTATTTGTAGATGCCATCTCCTCAAAGTAATCCTTTCTAAATGAGAGATTCATATGTGCTCCGATATACATTCTTATCCATGCTGGAACGAACTTGGTGACGAAAGTCTGAAAAAAAATGTAATAATCACCTTCGCAGAAATAATATACTGAATTTATAAATATGCATTCGGGAGATTCTTGATAACCAATATATTTTGAACGGAAATTATTTGGATTCTTCTGGAACTTTGGATTTAATGCTAGAGATATAGACAGTGTGAAATCAATCATACATCGGTTCAATTTTTTTTTACTTTAGGTCATTTGAGAATAAAACTCCAAAAAAAAACATCCGCGACATAGATATCATATAAATCAGGGATGTTCGGAAGTCAGGAAATTCGTTGAGGACTTGATTATTATTCAAATATAATCAAACTCAAATAAAAAATTACTCGAAAAAATGCAAAATTGACAATGTTTTGGGTATATTTGATGGATAAGTTTAGGACAATTTCTTTTCTTCATAATTTTTTAAAAACCTGATTTGGTCCACGGCGGGGCAAGCACAAAGTATATGCTCTGCTGTTTCATCATATTCCAAACAGAGACGACACACACTGTCTTCCGACAGTCCGAGTCTCTACATATGACGATTTAGACGACAATGACCTGTAAGGAGGCCTGTTAGATATCGTAGTTCATCCCTATTAAAGTCTAACAATTGTTTGGTTCCAAGCTTCGAAGGGTGAATGAACGCCTTGGAGTGAGCTAATCCTGGAAGATTTTGCCAGAAGTCTTCAAAACTTCTTGCCATCCAGGTGTTCAATATTTGTTTGACAAATCCTAAAGCAATACCAATGACACGTTCTGGTCCTATGAAGCTACTTGCAGCACCCTTCTTTGCAAGGGAGTCAGCAGCCTCGTTGCCTTCCAGGCCAGTGGCCAGGAATCCAGACCAGAGAAAATTTGATAAGTCTTCCAATTGAGGCAATTTGCTACCAATTTAGACGTTGCTCGGTAGGAGCCAAGAGCTTCCAACGCTGCTTGATTGTTCGAGAAAAATTTTATTGACTTGTGTGTGAGGTTGGATTCTACCAATCTCTCTGCACACAATTCAATAGCAAAAATTTCCATTTGGAATACAGTCGCATAGGTCCCTAGGCAGGTTGATATCTCTGTCCTCGGTCTGCAACTGAAAACACCTGCACCAGAGCCTTAAGGCGTTTTTGATCTATCTGTGAATCAACAACTATCTGCCTTCAATATTTCCTTCTCCCGGAGGATGCAATAATATATACTTGGGAAAAGTACTTCATAAGGCAGTTCGTAGTTGACAGTTGGAGGCATGAAGTCAGAGGTCATTCCCAGAATGCTGTGACTTCCAGTGTCAGCCAGCAGTCTAGTGTACTCTGTATTAGATTGTTTTGTGCAATTGGCGATGTGCACAAGTCTGTATGGAGTCCATCTAGCCTCTCTCTCCAGAAAAATGTTGAGAGGAGGTAGTTCCAAAAGGATCTCCATGGCCGCTGATGGTGTGGAACTGATGGCACCACATATAGCCAGACAAGTCTGTCTCTTTAAGCCAGAGAGCTTCGTCTGAGCCGTTTTTTGTAAAGCTTTCTGCCACCAGGCAATTGCTTCATCACATATATTCAATGGATTTGTTTGGGACCTGAACCCCAAGTTTTACCACAAATCCTTCGACATATTCATAGGGACAGTTTGGATTTTTGTAAAACTTTTTCCAAGTGAGCGTTCCAGGTGAGTTTTTTATAGAGGACAATGTCAAGATATTTCACCTCCGTTCCAAATGGAATGACCTCACCATTGAGGGAAAGTGGCGTTGAATCGTCCAAGTTTTCCCTCCTGGTGAAGGGGATTATCACAGTTTTGCTGGGGTTGACAGACATCTGCTCCCTCTGGCACCAACTGTGAACAACCTCCATCGCACTTTGGAGGATATTATAAGCTACCCTTCCCGACGTGGACCTTGTCAAAATGACAAGGTCATTTGCATAAGCTTGCAGATCTACTATTTTTCCAACGAGGGAATCCAACACGAGCGACCACAAAAGGAGAGATAATGAATAACTAACATCAAATTGGAATTTTAACTTTTCTACAGAAGAGAAGAAACGAAAAAGAAAATACAGTTTTGAATGATGAAGTTGTTATATTCTCCAGGAACATAATCAATTTAAGTTACAAGTTACAATCAGATTATTAAGACCAATTTTTCAAGCTGGAAGTTTTAGATATTTGTGAAAATATCTAGTTTGTCTCAATACGTTCAAAATACTTAAATGAATTCATGAATATAACGGAATATTGTCAAATTTGGCAGCAGCCCCTCCTTGAGATCTAGCTTGTGATGATATCCTGTATTTTCATGATGTACCTGTTCAATATACCTATAGTATAATTCCATAATAGTAGGTACGAAATTCTCCGAAGATTATTTCAATGAAACGAAAACACTGTTTTCAAGGTTGTTATTCTATATATTTTATCATCATTTTTCCTCATCTGTTTAGTATAAAATTCCGTACGTCACTGCAACAGATATATTAAGGCAAAAACATCAGTAATTTTTGAAAATTTAGTGCCTAATTTTTGGAATTATGGGAATATAAATAAAAATTGTATTAAAATGACATAGAGCGCCATCTGCTTAATGGAATAAGAAGTACAAAAGAGAGAATAGGAATGCAATTTTCTGCAGTCAGTCTCAGCGACTAGATACATTGATTTCAAATTACGTTCATAGATGGCAGTTTTCATCATATGCTTGGCGCCATAACTATAAATTTGGAGTACAGGTGAATGCATTCAAGGAAAACAACCTTTTCTAGTCAATAACTTTCTTTGAAGAATATAACACATTTTTTCATGTAATGATACAATCGTAATAATACAAATAGTAATCCAAAATATTGCATTGATAGATCCAATTTCAATTTTTAACAATTTTATATTGATAGTAACATAGATTTTTCACACAATGTACTTGAAACTTCGAATGATATTGGAAGCGATTACTTGTATGTGGTTAATCAAAACAATACATACTTGTATACCGTGTGTCCAGTATCCAGATGATTCGTCAATTTTTCCCAGAGTCATTACAGCATATCTGGCATATTCTTCAGCATCAGGTACAAAGAAATTACTTTTCTGAAGTTTCTTGCTAAAAGAATTCATTTTTGTGTTGATGAACATTGGAGCTAGGTGTTGAATCGTTATTCCTTGACCACCATATTCGTATCTGAGAGCTGCTGTGAAACTTTTAATGTAGGCCTGAAAAAAAACTGGTTATATTACAAAATTATGTTCAGATGTCTTGAGCAGTACAAATGAATTTCTTTCTTATTGCCAAAATGTTATTTTCACTTCAGGTAATCCAAAATGAGAAACTTTCACAAAAAATTACTGGTTTAGGAATCGAATGAACGATTTTTTCTCAATTGCAACAAGAGTTGTAGAAACATGTTTAAAACACAACGATATTTTTATGTTCTCCAAATATGATAGGTCAAAAAGTGGTCTGGGGTATAATATAGAGTCATTTTGCTTCAGAAAACAGCCTCAAAGAAGCGGTTCAGCTAAAGTATGCGTGATGTCACCGGATATACGAAATGGGAGGTGAGAATTCTATTACTTTGTGGTTGTTTGTATTCATTTATGGGAAGTATGGAGGATAAAAAGCGTCCAGAAAGTAGATGGTACATGGTGTAAATAATCAATAAGAAATGTAACTTATTTCAGAAATTAAAAAGCTATCAGAGCCTTGTAAATAGCTATGCGAAAAAAGTAGATTGTTAAAAGAACTTATTTTTGGTAAGAAGATTATTTGAATGTGAATACAAAATTAGTGCATTTATATCTTCTTATGAACAGGGTGGACAAAACTTCATTTATTACCTCAACATGCAAATGCACTTGAATATATTGCTTAAATTTCATTTCTCATTGGTAAAAAAATTCAAATCTGAATTTTTGGACTCTGAAACGCTGTCAGTACAAAATTCAGTCCTTATTCATATCGAAATATCCCATAATAAGTCCACCTGGGTGAATTATTTGTGTATGCCTTGATGAAAGTTTCTGTACTGAAACATTTAGTTGAACGCCCCCATTAAATGCTTCACTTTATAAGAGTTCACACGTGGTTCCGAAGTTATGCCGATAAGCCCAAATATCTTGTGACGTAACACTAGCTTTAGACAAAGATGCAGTTTTAAAGTCGTTTGTCCTGATAAGGTTGAATAATATCGATTTGAATTTTTTTTAAGACGAAACACAAGCACTTTAAGAAAATCTTTAAGGCACTCTAAGAGCGGTGCCTATACGAAAGTAGCGATTCACATTGGATTTGAATCGCTGGAGATTATATCCGTTTGGAAAAACGTTCTCAGCAAGTTTATTCCATATAAACACTGTTCTCTAAATGAAACAGTTCTAAACAGGAACGTGACTACTCTCTGGGCAGAAAAATGTAGTACATCCTATTTCTGTTTTGGAAAATGGTGAAAGTTCTCAGGATTGTATATGAAATTGGCAGTATCCATGTACATCAAATTCTAAACTCGGGACAGATTGTTTTAGTCCTGGAATATGTATACAATTTCGTTAGTTCTGGAGTGTGATTACTGATAATATTTTCTTGAGAATATTTCAATAATATTTACAAAGTAACTTATCGAAATTAACTAAAATGTTGCTTTTTTACGCTGATATACAGTTCTCTAATTACACTTCTTTTCATATTTTGAGAAAAAAGATCAATCACTGAGGAGATTCTTGCTAAATGTACCAGTAGAATGGAACGTGAAGCAAAATAGCACAAGCAGCATACCTTGGTTGCGGCATAAACAGTCATGAGTGGTAGAGGCTGCAACTCCGACCCAGAAGATACGTTAACTATGGCTCCACGACCTCTATCCTTCATGTCATTTATGAAGGCACGACACATCAAAGTTACAGCGCAAATGTTTATGTTGATAATATCGAAGAGTTCCTTTTCAGCCACCTCTGTTAGGTACATTGGGTACTCGTATTGTTTACCGACGTTGTTAACTATAAAGAAAAATGTGGATGGATAAAACAGTAAATGAAATATTAATACATACAATTTTAGCAAAATAATAAACTGATGAAAACAATAAAGACAATGGAAATTGGTAAGAAGTGAATCCTGAAGAGGTATTTCTATTTTTCAAGAACTCCATGTCAGTTTTTTCACAGCCTCAGTATATTGAGTGTAACAAACACTTGAATATGTATAGAAAAAAGAAGAAGTTTGAAAAACAGATTTTTTCACGTTTAACGAATTGAATATGAAATCAAACCTTTTTTTAGTATATGTTTATTGGAAATCAGAGTTATTTTATTAGAAACAATAGCAGAAAGATATCAGTTAATTCAAATATTAACTCACTCCTCATGTAAGAGTTGCATGAGATATAACTCCAGCAAAAATAGAATGACTAGCAGATGATCTCACTACTTGATTTTCCGATATTTTTTGAAAGATGAAAGTAAAAAGTACATTCTATATAAAAATGTACAAAACAACTGAAGGAAATCACCATCTTCGAGCCTCTACTAGTTTGGAACCTTTGCATTTTTTATATTGGACGGGAAACTTCTGAAAATTGTGTGAAAACTGAATACTGAAATAGTGAAAGAACAGTGGAGAAAGAGCGTGATTTTGTATAGAAATTGAGTTATATATGAAATAATATGTTCATATGTTTGTAATACAACTTGAACTTTGATTATTTTTCTCAATTATAATTATACTTTCTTGAATTTTTTGAACTCTTCATATTGTGATTGTGTGTTTCCGATAAATTACTACATGGTAGGCAATTATCATGAAAAATGAGGAATAAAACTTTCTATGTTTATTGTATTCGTTTGAAAATGCTCTTATAGGACGAAACCGCAGTAACGTTAGTTACAAATACAAGTAGTAAAAAAACATAGAAAATTTCATTTCTCATATTTCGTGTGTTTTCGAATGAAAGTGTGTGGATTCAAATTATTCTTAATAAAATAATATTTCAGGAAAAGCCGACGAGCCACCGCTCTTCCATATGAAAAAATCAAGCTAACTGAAAAAATTCATATTTGCGACTGTAAAATAATTCTTCAAACGACTGTGGAGTCATAAGCCTCACAGTCGTAGTTTTACTTGATCAAGAATGTAGCGATTCACACGTTCCATGGCATTCTATATAGATCAAAAAATAGAAATTGGATTAAAAATGACTTTATTTGTCAAATATTGACAAGTGAAGTTTTGTTGGATTTAGAATGTCATTCTCCATTGAAATATGTAAAAATATATAGGATATCCCGTTTGAAAATCGAAAGTTGGGGTCATTTCCCGTCAAACCGAAAGTACGGCAAAGCAAGTAAATATGCAAAAAAATGTAAATTGAACTATAGTACACAACCCGAAAATTTTGTTTCTCTATCTCCAATATCTTCCGGTATATCGAATATATCGACCACACTGAATTATGATTTGTTTGTTTGAATTGGTCATGTGCAAACTAGTTTACAAAATTTCAGTTCGCGTTCTTCAAAAATCATGATCAAAGTGTCATTATTTCCACTGCTCTTTTGTATTCCGTACAAGTTTGCTAAATTATATTTGTTTCTTCGATGAAGAAGTGAATAATGAATAAGTAATGGAATAAATGCGTAATTCAGTTTCTGATCAGAGTATATACAATAACTAGGAGTGCTGGTGTAACTCAAACATATTAAAAGAGTTATTTATTATTTATAAAAACGCACAAACTGTTCGTTTCTCAATATTTGATCATTTAGGCAATCGAAACAGCGTTCTAACGTAATCACAAACACATGGAACAAGGACAGGTCTCAAGTGATGGGTTCTAATTTCGTTTGTTTGGTTTCTAATTATTTCGGTGATTTTCTCACATCTCTGAAAGCTTTAGTTTACTTAAGACTACATAATATTATTTGTTGCTGAAACATTTTGATAGCTCTGTCTCCATTATGCTCAAATGTAAATATCATTGAATAGTTTTGATATATAAAACTTCAAAGTCTACAATAGTTTTGTTTCCGTGGTGAAAGTTTTGTGATTTGATTGATGAAGGCGAGGGTTGATTTGGAAAGGGAAGTTTTTGGGTTTCTATGCATGATCTACACATTTTTGTAACTAGTTTATTTCGAACTCAATTGTCTTCTTCCTTTTTCCATAAGTTTTTCACATTTTTTTCACATTTTTTATGTGAAAATGAAGAAGCAGATTGTCAAACACCTCTTTTTCTCAAAAACGTATGTCTTCTAATACCCTTTTAAATTTATTGAGGGCGAATGTTATCAACAGAAGTGATGATATATTTGTCCATTTCTTTGGTTGAATTTCAGAATGAAAAACGAAAGCGAAAGACATTACCTTACATAAACTTATTGAACAAACAGGAGTTTAAAATCCGATAAAACATAAAATATGCATTATGAGAGAAACTTGCATATTTTTGAAAATTACATGTTGGGAAAGAGATAAAGAAATAATTAAAAATCACAGTCGGCGATTAATAAAGATTTGAAAACCAACCGAAACAAATATTCATCCACTGACCCATAACGTTGTGCTTCCGAAACAGTATAATTTATCGGTAGATTGATTTATTAATTCCTACTTCACGGAACTCTGCTATTTCATTCTCGTTATACTAATTCAATTGCAACATTATGTAAGAGCAAGCACTTTTCTTTTTTTCTTCAGCAATATTCTTGAAGTTGTCACACTAGGAAATTTTTATACCTCCAATAGGACCAGCATATTTCATTCATTTGAATTTTAACATTATTCGAAATGATAAGTGAGTATGTATTTGAGGTGAATAAGAATTTGCTCTTCTAAAATAATCTTTGGCATTTTCACACCTGTCAAAAATTGAGATGGATTGAATTGCGTCATTGATTTTCAATAGGAATATTCACGTGTTTTTAATCCAACAAATATTGACTAACATGCATTCTTATAACCCAAAATTTACAGCTCAAAACTGTTCAGTGATCCATTTTCAGTTACGTGAATACAATTTATTGAGTAAAAACTTATAGAAATTTGAAATTATTGGGAAATTACTATTTGGAAAAGCAAATTAGTAACTCTTTCCCAAATAGTTGCTGCTCTAAGAAAAACAAGAAAAGTAGAAGGGAATTAATTGATGCTCTGTTGTAAGTCTTTTGAATTCACTTACAAAAAATATTTGAGTAACAAGAACAAGTTATCTTCAAAAGGGAAGTGGCATATCGGGTACTAATACATGGAAGGTATTCCGAAATGTTTCGATTCATGATCTTAGTCTATTCATTGCCTTGAATAATATTTTCCCATTATATCATAACCGATGATGTATTCAAAATTTTGTAATAATTGTAGGACGTGAAGGGCATAATTTTGGTTACAAGTTAAAAAGATCTTGAAGACAATGTTTTAATCATTTTTTCAATTTGTTTTATTCGAAGATTTCATTTCCATTGGTAATTTGTTATAACAACGGTGTCTCAACAAAATTCACTGAATTTTGTTGGGACACCGGGGTCTTTGGATTCTATCGGAGTGGTTTTCAAATTCTTTGAAAAAAGTCTGCAAACTGAAATTTAAAACCAGTCCGATGACTTTGTTGAAGATAGATACAGTCGAGTATTGAGAAAATGAATATTTTCAATATAATTCGAAATATTCATCTCTCCCAACGTTTCTTCCTAGTAGCATTTGGTGAATTCCTGTCGAAAAACAACTACTTCCTCGGCTAATACCACGATGGACACTGAATTATCACAATTGAAAAAAATCTTTTATCATTATATTACTATCAATATTTTATGTATTTCGTACATTATAATGAAGTGAATTCTTTGAATTTTGAATGTTCTTTGATATTGTTAATCTCTTTCTTCTCTCCTTTTCTTCTTAACATTGTATTTTGTTTTTAGAGACATACACTTTTTGTTAACTTCTTCATCAATATGATTTGAAAAGATGAAAGTTTTAATTGCCTCATATAGAATGGGAAGTAAGCATTCAACTTTAATTAAACTGAACATGTGTTGTTTAAAATCTGTTTTTCCGTTAACCAGCTGATACTTGGTAAATACTTTCCAATTCAATAAATTGATGGATGTAGCCGTAACTACGTCATGGGAGATCATCTTGAATAATGAGAAATAAAAGTTTCTGTTTTTTACCACTTTTATTTGTAACTAATGTTTTTGCAGTTTCGTCTTATAAGGAGTTTATTGTAATTGTTACTGTTACTATTGTTTTCACTCAAGTGGTAAAAATCCATAGAAAGTTTTATTTCTCATTTTTCATGATTTTTGAATTCCTTGAGTGATCTATCTTCGTGTGAAAATACAAAGTATAATTCATTTATGGAACTGATAATTCAAACTTTATGAGCTTTTGATATTATTTCCTGACCTGGTCCATTAGGATTTGGAAAAACTGTGAATCTACAAAACAAAATATTGTAATTATTAGGATAATTCTAACGAAATGGCACACAGTAATGAAAACTTACTGAAACTCACCTAGAATATTGATTGGCAGAATACCAACGGCATCCTTCACTATATCTACTGCTTTCTTGCCTAAAGAGAAGTCAGCGACAATTATTTTCGTTTTAACGAAATATTTTTCTTCTGAAAATACAAAGACGATTCATTGATTAGTAAATCGGCACATAGGATGAAAATGATTGATGAATATAAAATTAATTCATTGAAATAAAAATAGTAGTCGATAATTTTTTTCTGAAGAAAGGTTGGTTGGATAACAGGATCAATTTCTTCTTGAAAAAAAACAATTGTTTTCTTGCCAACGTATCGAATTCAATTAAATTCTTCCTCAGGCCTCGAAAAGTAGTTTCTCTGTGTTGATATTACTATTTTTGAAACCATCAGACGTATTAAATACATTTAAAAGAAAATGAAAGACATTGCATGAAACAAACGTTTGTTTCATGTCGTTTTGTGTTGGTCTTGTCTCGAAATTATTGCATTTTTTTAATTTTCTTTTGAATGTATTTAATATGTCTGATAGTTTCAAAAATAATAATATCAAAACGGAGAAACTACTTTTCGAGCTCTGGGGAAGAATTTCATTGAATTCGAAACGTCGGAGAGAAAACAATTGAAGAAATTGATCCTGTTACCCAACCAACCTTTCTTCAGAAAAATTATTGGATCACTAAATTAGTTAACTGTAGTCGATAATGTTTCCACAGATCTAGAGATACAGAGGCCGGAGCAATGGATATAATTGAAATGAAAAATCTAGCTTCTAACTCATTTGATTGAAATATTTTTTCATACATCAGAAATGTTTCGGTTATCATTATCAATTGGTGGATCATTATAACATCTCTTGTTGATGTCACAGTTCGTGTGCGCGAGAAATGTTTTTTGACTCTCTCTACCATTATAACGTGTAATTCATCTGCGATATATCATCACAACTTGACTTGTATCATTAAATACTATTTATACAAAAATCTCTTTTCATCAAACCATCTGCAGACCTCAAATATGTTTGTATAGATAGGAAAAAAGATCTGGTCAAGATTATTACATTACATTTTTTATCCATTCATCACGTCTGTATCACAAATTCACATAGTTTATCAAAGGACAAAGTTATATCTATTCTTATGTTATTCTATGTGTTATGGAAGTAGTATTTCATAATCAAAATAATCCACTCATTTTGTGAAATATCAAATATGAACTTCATTTTGGCCCCAGGGTTTCTATTTCTATAATATATAATCCATAAGAATGTTGAACTATCTGTACCTATTTCTCTTGCTGTATTTTCCAACCTCTTCTCATTTCTGCTTACAAGAACAACGTTTATGCCTCTTTTTGCTAGCTCATGGGCGTAAGCTTTTCCTATACCATCTGTTGATCCGGTTATCACTGAAATGATGACATAACAGTTCAATTAATATTACGAAAACAATCTGTTATGTGTGTGAAAAAAAAAACAGTTTTTGAGCGATTTATTAATATTTATCAACAATAATTGCAATAACAGAAGTTATTTTCTTTGCCCCCATATATTCAGAATGAATAATTTGAGTAGAGTACTTTTATATTAAATCGTCAATTTACGTAGGCTTCATAACTAGAGATGTTAACAATGAAATTCAAGAAGAAGATATACTTTCTATACTCTCGAAAACATAAGCTCAATTTTGGATAACACTTGTTTATTGATGATCTGAGTTATCACCATAACAATCAACAATTCAAGTGGATGCAATCACAGATTTTTTATACACCGGTCAAATTCAATTGCATATTTTTGCAGTGAACTCTGCAGAAGATCGATGTCCCACTATCCTCACCATACAATCCACAATTCTGGATATTACTTTGTGAGTAAACATCAACAAGCTACTAATTCTAATGAAGTACCTCTCATCGCAAGTATAGACTGCTGAATGTCTAACATAAATGAGTTCAGTTTATACTTCAGTTTATACTTAAAATAACTATACAGGGTGTTTCAAATTCGATCCTCACCACTGGGATCTCGGAAACTATGGGAGATACGATGGTTAATTTGGGGAAAACTTGTGCATTTGTCTGACTAACAATATGCCGTTGAGAAAGTTCTGAAATTCCGAGTATATCCAGAGATATCTAGAAAAAACAGAAATTTCGGAAAATGGTTTTTATTTTTTTCTGGCTTCATTTTTCGAAAGATTCGACAATAAATTGTACTTCCACATCGCCATTTTTTCCCTGCTATATAATTGTGTTTTAAGATTTGCTATCCGACGTTTGTCTTCCGGCCACCATCATCAACTTCATTTTTTCTTATAGGCACTACATTGGATTCTTTCTGTTTTGAAAAGAACCAGATTTAACAATGATGTATCACTAGTTATCACCATAATAGGCTTTTTGACTGTGATATTTCTAAATTTGACTTTCAATTTTTTACACTCAATGACATTTTGTTATTGTACAAGTCATTGAATTTTTGGCGAAAAATGGCTTTCACG
>WOGR01005760.1:0-13558 GCA_015342045.1 Leptinotarsa lineolata | reverse complement strand
ATCACAGTTTTGCTGGGGTTGACAGACATCTGCTCCCTCTGGCACCAACTGTGAACAAAGTCCATCGCACTTTGGAGGATATTACAAGCTACCCTTCCCGACGTGGACCTTGCCAAAATGCATAAGCTTGCAGATCTACTTTTCTTCCAACGAGGGCATCAAGCAGACTATCAAACAGAAGCGACCACAGAAGGGGAGATAGTACCCCACTTTGAAGTCGGCTCCTGATGACCCTGAACCTAATGACCTAATCTTAAAGAGTCGTAGTTGCGGAGTTGGACCATTAAGGCATAGGTTATAAGGCTTTAGAGATTATAAGCATGGAATTATGACCTGAAATTCTTAGTTGGTCAACCTCAGTTCAAGAACTTGAGGATTGTAGATAGGAGTTGAAATTTTTAGTAAATTTCAAAAAAGGATCCTCATGCACAACATTTGAAGGAAAGTGAAATTATTAATTTTAGCAGGTTGGATATTCGATGCCGAATTATAAAGGCTATACTCACTTTTTGACTTATTTTCATAGTTTTTTGATTTATATCGTAGGGAATTTACATTGATTTATATTTATATCAATGAAACTTACCATTTATTCAATATGTTCATTTACTTAGAGAATTTATTTTATTATGAATCATATTTCATTTTTAATACTTGAAAATTGATTAGTTCAAGTTGAAATTTAAAAGAAATATAAAATTTTCAGATATTGTTGAGAAGTAATTATTATTATTAAAAATCACAGTTCATATCTGCAGAAATGTAAAATAAAAATAACTGAAATGCTATCGCTAATTTGGTGATTCCATGTTATGCGTTGTGGTGAATAATACTTGAAATACTCCATCAAATGAATGAAAAATTCTTTAATTTTTAGGAAAAAAATCGCGCTCCTTATAAACTGTACACTCCACCTTACATTTTGGCGCCGATGAGAGAAAAAGTTGGCAGTATAGATGCGTTTGGAAAAGGTACCCAAGACCAGACTTCCGTTTTGTACCTGAGCTATTGTCTTTCCGAAGACCAAAGCTGGCTTTTGGCTGTCGCAACCGACGACCGGGGTGAAATCTTCGAGACCATAACGATAAACATAGATGTACCGAACAGAAGCAGGCGGAAAAAGGCGTCGTCGAGGAGAATCGGTTTGGAAAAACTGATGAACTTTATCCTGGGAGTGATGTCGCAAAGCGTTAAACCTTGGCGGCTGGTAGTTGGAAGGTTAGGAAGAATAGGTCACGGCGAACTGAAAGGTTGGAGTTGGTTGCTGAGCCGTAAGAATCTTTTGAAAACTTCCAAACATCTGAAAGATATCTGTAACCAATGTTCGATGATGTATCCGAGCGCGGTTCCGTGTATCCTGAGCGCATGTCTAGTTAGCTTAGAGCCTGATTCAGTTCTAAGATTGATGCCTGATCAGTTCACTCCAGATGAGCGTTTCAGTCAAATTTCAGTCAATTCCCAGCTCTCTACACCACAGGACGTCAGCTGCACGCACATCCTTGTATTTCCAACAAGCGCTACAACAACGTCTTCCCAAACTACCTTCGCCGAAACACACATAAGCTCGGGAGATTTGGACCTTTTCCCCGATGATGACATTGGGGAAGTAGAGGGAATGAACGAATTTGAAGATTTCATCAATTGGTCTGAAATTGGTGGAGGTCAGAGTCCAACAGGAAGCCCCAGAAGAGAGGAATCAGGAATCGGCAGTCCAAATGGCGGCATGATTATCGGTAGAGAAGGAACGCCTATGATCGGAATGAACATGAGAGGAAACGAACCTACGGAAGAGTTTGGGGTGTTACTTCAACAGCCTTTGGCGTTGGGGTACATGGTTTCAACAGCTCCTACGGGAAGGATGCCAAATTGGTTCTGGTCGTCGTGTCCCCATTTGGAAGGGGTGTGTCCTGCATTTTTGAAGAATGCCCTGCATCTGCACAGCCCAAATATACAACAGAATACCGAAGATCTTCTCCAGCAGCAGTCTGAGACAACCCATCCACTGGATTCTCAGTATACCACAGATGTTTTGAGGTGAGACAGGGTTATTCATTTTGAAATATTTTAATTAAAAAGGAGGTTTCGGTAAGTAGCCTCATACTTTTCCAGTAAATCCTATTCTATATTATGATTTTTCTCTCTCATGTTTGGATGAGATGAAATTATCATGAAGCTGTAATTTTGTATTTTGAACGATGTTAATGTACCACCTACTTACAGGGTGAAATTTATATATGCTCTCCTTTTGTTTCGGGGTTTTTTTTAGTTTTGCGATCTTGAAATGCATTAGAATCTAGAAAAAACCTTGATGTCTTTTTATAATTTATCGTGGCTTGATTTTGATATTGCTAGTATATATGGGATATTTTCATTGTCAACATTTAGAAATAATCAACATATTTAACAACCGTTGTTTGATATCAAAACCTTCGAGGAATTTTTCTTCTAAATTACTTGCACTACTATCGTCGCGAAAAAATGTTGATTATAAAGATGTGTGAACATATTTTTCCATTTACCTTGAATAAATTACGTGATGTCATTTTCACCAATGAAAATCTTTTATTTAGTACATATATAAATAAAATTTTATAATAGTTGAATTATCAAAGTCTGTTCTAATAATCGATGGCTAAAACAATATCAATTATAACTTGGAACCTATAGAAAAATTAATCAAATTGACATTTATAGTGATCAGGTAATTGGAAAAAAAACACATTATCATTTCGTATAATTTGGATTTTAAAGAAACCTATCGACTGTTTCAACATACGAGGTCTGTTAGAAAAATATGGTGAATTTTCTATTTCCATTTTGTCCCCTCCAAAGTAGTTTTCCTCAGATTTTCCTTGTGGTATGTACACTCAGCGATTCAGTTTTCATCTCCTCAATCGTCGCAAAACACCGCAGGAAAAAGTCGCACGGGTCAAATCTGGTGAATACGGTGACTGAGGCATAATTACGTCTCAGTGTTAGCAGATGCATTTTTGTGATGCAAAGCCATAAATTGTTTTTTCACATTGCCGGACGTTTTCTTCGCATTGCTTCTCGCAAACTGCGCATAACTCCAAGATAATACTCCTTATTGACCGTATGCCACGATAATTGAAAAAAAACAATGAGCAAAACCTCGATATTTGTCGTGTTTTTTTTGGTCTTAGCTCTACTGAGCTCTTCCATTGGGACGATTGCACTTTGGTTTTGATGTCATAACCATGCACCCACGATTCGTCAAACCGACAGGTGTCAGTTCAGTTGGTAATGAAACTACACGGAATCTATTTTCAATTATTGGAACACACTTGCAGACCGGTTTCGGGCTGTTTGGCCACTCGTCAGTGCAAGGTAGTGTCTATCAGCAACCTAAAGTCGATGATTTCCGATAATTAAAAATCGAATTACTTTCAGAGTATCATTCCTCGAACTAGGCAGAAGCGAACGGCCAACAACATGTTTGTCAGATCACTTTAATGTAATTATGAATGATAATGATCTGCATTATTATAGGCATAACAACTCTAGGACAGGGGTGACCAACTGGTCAATCGCGATTGCTACTCCAGTCGATCGTGGCAAGACAAAACATATAAATACGTAGAACAGACTGTGCAACATAATAACCAAATGCTACACGAATTGATGACATTTTTCGAAGAGAGTGGTGATGATTATCAGCAATTGGGCGATTTAGCCTGGCATTGTGATTAATTTTATTGGAAAACTGAGCTCATTAAATCTGGAACTACAAGGCAAGAATAAAACAGCAACAGAAAATATAAGTTCTATTGCAGCTTTTCAGAGTCAAACAGCGTCGAAAATAAAAAAATAAAAAATTTGTAAACATCAAGGATCATAAATTAATTCAGTGCTATCAGACTTCGAAATTCGCTTTAGGGATTTCAAAAAAATTGAGAAGTTGGTGGAATTCATCAGTTATCCGTTTGATAATTTCATTGATCACAGTGATACCTATGAAATGGCTACAAAATTTTCAGATACATTTCAAATGGGCCACATGATATTTCAAAACGAAATTATTACTCTGCGCTGCACATATTCCTAAAAGCAAGGTCATTTGAAGAAATATGTTGAACAACTGCATTCGTGTTTTGGTTCAACATATTTATGTGAGTCAGCATTTTCCTACTTGAAACAAACAAAAAGTAAATATCGTTCTCGCTCGACAGACGATCACACATTGGATTCTTTGAGGTTGGCAATTTTCGATTACAAACCTGCTGCTTTTGCTAATCTAGCGGAATATGTTCAGACGCAATGCTCACACTAATATAAATAGGTAAGTAGTTACTAGAATAATTTTCATTTTGTTTTCTCTCTAAATGAAATAAAAAATTATACATAATTGTGTACTGAACTTTGCTGTTTCATTTGAGATTTTAAGGAGTATCTAGTTGGTTGATCGTAGAAGGTTTCGTCAGTAAACAGTAGATCTTGGGTCTAATCAAGTTGGCCACCCCTGCCATAGATATATCTAAATATTTGAAACTGTTAGCCTTTCTTAAAGCGACAATCAGGTGGCTACCATGCCAAAAATTCCCAAGTACCACAGAAATCCTAAGTTCAGCAATTTATCTGCGAAACTCCGGATAATATCTTCAATTCGGAACTCATAAATTTTTGACTTCTTCAAACAATGGCTTGGTATCCATAAGTTTGTGGAAATATCAATAGAAATTGCAAAATATTAAAAATTACTAAACTCACAAGAATTCAAAAGGTATTTTTTCGCAGTTCTGCTACATGTTAATGGCCTCTGGGGGCAGATATAATCACGTTGAAAAGGCAAGAAGGTTGGAGATCATCAACAATTACCGAAGGTTATATTGGAAACTCTTCAGGTGTTAAAATTGAAATTATGATAAAATTCTGAATTTTGTCGTTATTTTTTTCATATATGTCATTCGAAGAAAAACACATTCAAGAATTTACATGATGCAAAAATATTCGTTCAACACCAAGAGTAATAGCCTAATTTAATTTCGAATGGTACTAATTTTGTTCAAAAAGATACAGTCTAACTCTGACGAAAAATAAAATAATATAAAAAACGCTTGATCCATTCTATCTCAAAATAATTGTGAGAATATGCCAACAGGACCTTGAAAAACTTTCCTTCTTTAAATTATATTTTTTCCTTCAATTGTAATACTTTATTGTCCAAGAAAAGATATTCTTATTGACAAAGCTTTCTAGAATCTAACGTGAGTATATAATTAAATTTGACAAATAATATTCTGTATAACACAAGTTGACAAATAAAAATATTTCCACAACACAAAAAGTGAGCATCATCGTAAAACTATTCTTCTTTACATAACTTATTATAATCTACAATGGATATATGTATGATTAAATTTGTAAATAGTATTCTAGTACATAAAACAAGTCGACAAATACAAAAATTAATCAGAATACCAGAAAGTGAGCTTTAAAACTCCTGTAGGTAATTATAGGATTTGAGCAAAAGCATATTGTGACTTTTTTTTCGAAAAATATGGTGTATGGAGGGCAAATTGTTATACATCTTTTTGCTCTCATACATTATTTATTTTTTTTTTCCTCAATTCTAGGGGGGGGAGGGGGATGTTATGTATTTCCTCTTATGAACTTTGTAGTTTCTTGGGAACAATAAAGTTGAATTGAACTGAATTTGTTCGAATTACACAAATGTTAAACGCTCTACTCATGAAAATAAAGTGCAACGCTCCTGGAATAACGAATTTTCGGTAAGAAACAAATGCATATGCAAACCTAAACACTAGAGTACAACGTACTCGAACATGGGATAAAAATAAATGCAAGAATAACAAATGCCGCTTAGAGTGCATATAACACATTTTTAAAACACGTATTTAGAATTTTAAATTTAGTTTGCCAAACATTTTATTCGTAGAGACGGGTGCAATAATAAAAAGTTTACTGCAAAGACGAAAGGAGCGATTGTTTTGCTCTCTTTTCGACGGTTTTAAAATAACGAACACTAACAACATTTTTCTTTTTATTTTCGATTGTAGGTTGATGTACATGCTTGTCCGTTAACCTATTTTTCTGTTTATTTTAGCTGAAAGTGCAAACGGTTTCTGAGATCACCGAAGTGACTAATTTATTTTTTCACCTTATATTAATTCAATATTGAACAAGCACCCTAATTTTCAATCGAAAATTCACGGGTCAAAATATCTGCTTTTTGAAAAAAGTTGGTAGGCTTTTTATTCGCTAAGATCTCTACTTTCTGATAGTGTAGAAAAAATACGTTACTATGAAAAATGTTCTCAAAAAATGCAAAAAACGATAAAAACTCAATTCCAAAAATTATTTCTTTATCATTATGTGAAATTCAATGATATTTATTCAAATTAACACTGAAATTACTCATGTAGCGTAAGAATCCATGTAACTTTGAAATTGCAAAAAAAAACATGCGAAAATAGTTGTGCAAAATATTAAAGATAGGATTTGAAGGGATTTTCATTAAAAAAATAGTGACTGCTGCAATTTTTTTACAATAAAAAAGCTGGTTTATCAACTTCTAATTCCATTATTGTCATAGAAATTCTCATAATATATATTTTTTTTAATACATTAGTTTTTGTCTCTTCGATGGCATTCATTCCTTCGCTATTAGACTTAACTAAATTTTTTGATTCTAGCAGATCTTTAAAATCTTTGGGACTATCACCGTCTTGGTCTCCGATATTATTTCCAGTCTGCATTGCTTCATCATCCACGATTTCTTCATCTACAATTTCTTCTGAATTATCAACTTTCTCGTAGATTTTTATTTCCACATTAGAGCATTTTTCAATTAGAGCATAAATTTGTGCATTTCAAACCATGTCGAGTTTCTTTCGTTTTTTGCATTTTTGAGAACATTTCTCATAGTAACGTATATTTTTTTCAAACTATCAGAAAGTAGAGATTTCAACGAATGAAATGCTCATCAACTTTTTTAAAAAAGTGGATATTTTGACCCGTGAATTTTCGATTGAAAACTGGGGTGCTTTATCGATATTGAATTAAAATAAGGTGAAAAAATAAATTCTCTGAATCCAAAAAATTACAGTGTCTTCGACACATAATAAGGTAAATTTTCACCAAATTTTGTAAAATAAAATTTTGTTAAAGATAAAAATAAAAAACCAAAAACTTGGTTATTTGAATTTTTCAAATAAATTTTGAGCTTATGTAAAAAAAGTGTAGATACAAAAGTTGTAGATCTTTTTATCACCTACAACTTTGCTATTTAACTTTTTTCCATAAGACTTGTAGTTTTGTCGGAAATCGAGAAAAACTAATTTTTACCTTTGAAAACTCACCCTCTCCCACTTCCCGACCCCGAATCGACCGTAATTTATTTTCTTTCTTCGTCATTATATTAGAAGTAATTCCAGAGCAAAGGAGTTTTCAATCATGATGCTTATCAACCTCATTACCTAAAACTTCAACGTTTTTTCGAAGTGATGACTTTTTATGAGAGGGTAAACCGCTTCGTTACGTAACGCGTTGTGGTGCCAATCTGTCTGCTTTCCCTTTCTCTCGCGCGAGCGGAAGGTAAGCTTCTCCTTTCTCGTCGAACAGACGCTTTTATCTCCTCTCTTCGCACGACTCAGTGTTTAGTGTGCGATAGACATATACCGTTGACGTTATTACCAGCAATCACGTAATATCCTTTTGTTATGTGAAACGTTACTCAAGAATGATGATATTGATTTTGTGTATGTACATTATAAGTATCATTATTCAATCCTAAAAAAGTAACAATTGGCTCATGGTAGCTATAATATATGTACATAAACAAAATAATCAATGAAATATTTTCTCAATAAATAATCTTGCCTTACATTATCACAATGATATACATAAAAGTTGAGTATTAACCTAAGCTTTCCTCAAGTGAAACAATTTCAATATTAAATAGTTCAACATATATTAGTTTAAGTTATCACTTCTGTCGGGCATCCCAAGATGCACACATATTTTTTTTTGTTCTATTCGAGCATTTTCAAGATGAATTTTGATAACCTTTTCTGCCTTTTGTCTGTTATGAAGACATACAATATAGGTTTTTGTTGGATTGAAGAGCAATAAGTTTCGAGGAAACCAGTTATTCATCGTAGAAACTATACTATTATATTTGTCATCGACATATTATGTAGTGGGAGCGTCAGATGTTGACAAATCAATTTCATTCACATACAGAGATAATAACACAACACCCAAAATAGAGTCCTGGGGAACTCAAATACAAACTGAAATTTTATTTGATTTTACCGTTATTGTTATTATCATATGTGTATTCAAATTTATGTGTTTGAATAAGAAACGAGTATATTGAAAATTAGCTGTTCGACCCTCCATAGGTCCAATCAGTGCTGTTAGGCTGAACCCCAAATGCATCGCTGGACTCAACTGCCCTAAAATATCAAGCCTTTGTAAGGAAGGCGATGACATCTACCCTTTCGGAGACGCCATCTATGGCGCCCTCATTTACTTAAATATCGGTTTGGATCACGTATTTCAATTTTGAATACGTGATCCAAAATACGTAATAACTCTAGAATTGAAGAGGTTATAGGCCCAGGATACTCCCTCTGGAGTCGATGTTGTGAATTAGAGACAGGTACATTGTTTATCTTGGTAGACATTATCAAATCTGTATAGTTGTCGCTGTTATGATATAAATTTTTCAAGTAAATTGGTGAAGATTTGTCGATTATCCTTTTTTTTCTGTTTACTAAATGAAACATCAATATTATATGTCCCCCAATGTCAGTTACAAGTAAAAAATATCGATATATCGATTTTTATTTTCATGAAAAAATGAAGTTGAAGTTATAACGTAAACTATTTTAGGATTGAAAGAGTATGTAGATAAACGTCCTAAATAAATATGTTAAAAATTGTCCCCACTGTTTCAACCAATTTATATGAGTGATAAACCTTCAACAAATAGTTAAAGTTGTCATTTTCAGAAGATGAAGTTTTCTTCCATTCGGACATTTGTGAATCCATAAAGAAACAATTCTTTGGGAAAAACCATATATCCTCACTTTTATGCATGATTCACAAAAAACATTTATTTATTTCTCAAGGAATAGATCTGAACTACTTGATAAATTCGGATATATGTTTGAAAATGAATTTCCACGCAAAGTGAAATTAGTTCGCGCAGATAATGAAAAAAAATATGTAAATTACGCCACGGAGGAGTATTTGGCAAAGAATAGCATCAAACATCAGACAATTATTGAGTACACTACCGAGTGAAATAGAGTAGCACGTTTAATGTTATATGATAATAATAATAATAATAATAATAATATTTATTTTCACAGATAACATGTATTGGAATCGTTAAGGTACACATAAAGTCATGACACAAAATTCACAGTGTGAGCAACACCGTTGTTATTAAAACAACAACAACAAAATTAAAATAAAATAAAATAAAATACAGCACAGATACACTTACATATTACGAATCGTAAAATTCTTTCAAATTATAAAAACAATTCTCAATCAAATAATTCTTCAACAAGTTACTGAATTTATTAAGGTTTGTTACACCTAGGGAGCTTATTGAAAATAGTAAGACCTACCACTGATGGCAATTTAATGTTGCTTATATTGGAGATCATGTTTTAGTCTAGTGTTCATATTCGAAGAAAATCTATTCATGTTTTTGAAAACATAACTTCACAGTTCAAAAATGTACATACAGGATAGGATTAAAATTCAAAATTTTCGAAATATAACCCTACAATAAAATGTACTAGGAACTCCTGCTACTATTTGAATATTTCTTTTCTGTACAATAAACACATCTAAAGCTAGTGTAGAGTTACCCCATATACATATCCCATATCGCAACCTTGACGCAAATTGCGTGTGATATAATGATAACAGTTGTTTTTCTGTCAAAATGCTTCTGAGGTTTCTGAAAAGGTAAACACAATGAATTCAATATGTTCATCACGAGGGTGTAGTATTTTTTCCAATTCAGACATGCATCAATGGTTATCCCCTTTGACGATTGTGGAATCTAATCAACTGAGTTTTTTCAGCATTGAGGTACAATGAATTGTTTCCGCATCGATTCACAACTAACTTCAGAATACTTTTACATTTCTCAAACAGAAGATAATCCACATTACTGGACACCACCAAGGATGTGTCATTAGTGTACATCGTTATGAATGAATCTGTGATAAAGATATCGATTTCATTTATATAAAGAAGAAATAATATCGGACCTAGCACAGATCCTTGTAGTACACCCATCATTACGTCCAAGCGCTCAGAATCAATGGTAGTAGTGGTAAACTCACTATGATATTTCAAGCTAACAAACTGCTGTCTATTCTTCAGAAAAGATAGAGTCCAGTCATAAGCAACACCTCGTATACCATATGAATAAAGCTATGACATGAGTTGATATTGATTGACACAATCATAAGCCCTGCTGAATCACAGAATATGCCAACAGGGCATTCTCCTGATTCCAGAAGCATTGAAACTGTTTCGATAAATGGAATTATTGCAGTGTTTGTGAATTTGTTTGTGCGAAAATCATGTTGTTTGTCTCAGAATATTCGATGTTTTTTTAGAAATTTCAGTAACCTATCTAAATAGGAATACTCAAAAATCTTGGAAAAACCCGGACTTATCGTGATTGGCCTATAGTTTTCCAGCTTTTCTGAATCCAATTTATGGCAAGAATGTTTGGCAGAAGCTATTAATACTTCTTGTCAGCTCAGAAACAGGAGTCCCACATGCATCGAATACATGCTCTAACGATAAAACCATTTGAAATACTTCCTTACGACAAATATGCATGTACTATTCAAAAAATAAAGTGAATGTTCCAATTTCGTGGGATACGTACATTCAATTGGCGATATTCATGTTGGTACACTCGTCTCGAACATATGTTCACAGACACAGTTCTGTTGAAAAAATCTGTCTGTTAAAATATGTTTTTCCGTTAACCAGCTGTCGCCCCCCTACGAACGACATCTCTCAAACTTGTACGAGCTAAGGACTAACGAGGTCTTACCTTTCAACGTGTGATTCCTAACACGGTTGTTTAGCATGTTTGGTTCATTGGTGGAAGGCGATTTTCTGCTATCGAAAAAATGGCACAAAAAGTTTTAAAAAATGTTGTGTAAAAATGGAATGAAGCGCTCAAAAACATTAGAAATGTCGACAGTGGCATACGGTGATTGTACTCTCAGTCAGAAAAATTGTTTACAAGTGATACAAGCTTTCACAGAAGATCGAAAAAATTTGATTGAAAACTCTCGCCCTGAACGCCTCAGCACATTAACAATCGATGAAAATGTTAAGAAAGTGAAAAAAATTGTTATAGGAAATCGTCGAATAAATATCAGAGGAGGTGCTGAGGATGTCGGCATATCGGTTGGCTAATATCATGCAACTACTCCGAGGATTGAAAAATTCTGATACAAGTCTATTATATATTATTTGAGAGAAATGAAAATTCACCTCATTTTACATCAGTGTATTGTAATGTTACGCCTGAAGTGTGTAGCGGCAAAGTTCCAAAGTTGCTGAATTTCGGTTTCTCAAAAGTCTGCAGCCCAAAACCGATCTGCAAGTGTGCCCGTTCCTATAATTGACAATCAATTCCAGCATTATTATCGCCAATAGCATATGCAGGAAATACTTTTATGAAGATTCCTGCACTGACACCTGTTGGATATAATTCAACGTCCTTCGTGGTATTAGCCAGGGGAATAGTTTTTTTCTGATAGGTATTAGTCCATTAACCTACAGTATAGGTAAGTCGAGACTGGCCTGAACAAATTGTTCTTGTAGTTAATTTGAATTACAGTTTATACAATAATTATCTGAACAAACTTTAATTTCTCTATTTCTATTTCAAGCATTTCTAATTTATTCTATGGTCGTTCTTTGAAGCATCTTAGGCGACAATGGACTTCTCCGGTCTACGAAATGAAATACATGAAACCGACTCCTTAAGATGAGTCTGCTCAGTTTGAACATCACAATTCTGTATATCAGATCACCCAAAGCTCGGTGTCTAAGCAATTCTGAAGGCTACTTTCTAGTAATAAGGAAAAAACGAAATACGCTGAATCAAATGTTGGTCAATCCAGAAAACAAGGTATTAGAAATGGAGAATTAGTATAATGATTTCAAGAAAAACATTTTCCATATTCAGTTTTGCAGACCAGAGAAGAATAGTGTCACTCACCATTTTTTACAAAACGGCCACAGGATAAAAGAAATCAAAATCAAAATAAAAATCAAAATTTCTTTATTACTTATTTCTCTGTGCAAATTAGAAGATTCAGATGAGCAGTCTATTTACAATATTTAAATAAAAACATATGTACATCTCTCCCACATACGGGAGTGGGTGGAGGGGAGAAATAGGATAGGTATAGAAGGGGTAGGAGGAAAAGCAGGAGAAGACTTCAATTTTGAGCCCCAGGATTTCTGCAAATGAAAACGTCACCACATAGCTCCAAGATAAGGTATGGAGGACGCCTCCGCTGATGGTGGCAGGTAGCTCTCTGCCCAAGAGAGGCTTATTTCGTCCTCCGCCTAGGGCGTCTCGCTTCCTGCCTAGGCTCACGCGAGAATTGTCAGGATGTCGCACTTCGATACTCGATGGCATACTGTCGCTGTTGTTCAGTATTCAGGTTTGCCTACAGTCTCCTGGAAAATGTTAATGCAAAAACCAGGTTAGAGCAATTCTCGTGAAATACTTGATTTCGGTAATGACGAAAGGCTTTAAGACACTTTCGAAAGTCTGGAAATCAGCAAATTTGGAATGAGATTTAGGGATAGCATAAAGGCATCATTTCAAACAGGCCTTTGTTTATTCGCAACAAATTTCAAAATCACATAAAATGTCTAATGTAATAAATTGATGGATTTCAATTCGAAATTTTTTCTTCTTGTCATTGCTGATATGTAAAAGCTAATATCCGCAAGATATTGCAGCTAGAATATGAGTTGTCAATATATATCAACGAAACCTATATTCTTGTAAAACCACTTCCATTACCTATAAAACGTCAGTATCATAAAAACAACTCATACTTAAAAAAGTTCCTCAATTATAAACTCATCAATACAATAATACAGTTTATTGTATGATTTTTACTAAAAAAGGTTTTACAAAAACCGCGACACGTGTTTCGCTATACAATAGCTTCCTCAAGCGTTAAAACTAAGTTACTTCTGAGTTACAACTATTTCATACTTCAACCTCTCACCTACATTCTACCTAAATCTACCTGAAACAATTTACCTGAAATGAACAGATTTAATAATGGCGAATTATTAATTTCCGTTTGATCGTTCATGAGACATTCAGAGTTTTTGAATTTGTTTATTTCCATACTCTGAAACAGTTTAAGTTTTAAACCTTTCTTCTGGAAATGGAGAGGATTGAATTCATAGTTGAACTCATGTCCTTCTGTGATCAAATGAGTGGCATATGTGGAGTTTATTTTTCCATTTTCGAAACTGTATCTGTGTT
>WOGR01005759.1:0-13559 GCA_015342045.1 Leptinotarsa lineolata | reverse complement strand
TACTATATTTACATATTGTACCCATTGGCAGCAATAAATTATGTTTAATTTTATTATTATATAAGACATATCTTATTGACAATTGGTTCTGTAAGAAAGTATCCTTATGGTTCTTTTGTGTGCTGATCTTGTGTGCTGTTATTATTACAATGGCTTCTTGTAAAAAAAGGGAGTTGATTTAGAGTGTCGTGTCTTTAATAAACATTAGACTCATGATTATTTTATGATTGATAACAATAATAAAGCGTTATGCCTTATTTGCAACGAGACTGTCACTGTTCTCAAAGAATTCAATGTCCGTAGACATTATGAAACTAAACACAAGAGCAAGTATTCCAATTTAACAGGCAAACCATGAGAGAACCAAGCCGTTTCTTTGAAAAATTCGCTTTCAATTCTTCAACCAAGAAATCTGAACAAAACGAGGCTGCTGTAAAAGCCAGTTTCAAAGTCAGCCATATTCTGGCTAAAGCTGATAAACCTTTTATCGACGGCCAACTGGTAAAAGATTGCATCTTGGTGAGTGTGGAAGAAATCTGCCCTGACAAACTATCACATTTCAATGCTATTAGTTTGTCCGCGAACACCGTGCGTCGTACGGAAGGGGAAATAACGCATGAAAGACGCATGCAGGGATTTTGAATGGTTATCAATCGCTCTTGATGAGTCAAATGATGTCACCGACTCAGCCCCAGTCCGTTTATTTGTTCGTGGTATAAACAGTGATTTCACAATCACAGAAGAGTTGTCTGACGTTCACTCTGTGGAGAGTACTGTAACTGGGGACAAAATTTTCGCGAAAATAAGTAAAACTGTTTCTAATCTTGGGCTCGACTTCAAACGCATGAGAGGAGTTACCACTGATGGTGGGAAAAATATGTCTGGCACAAAAACTGGACTATTTTGAAACATTTGCAATTCTGTAACGACAGCTGGTGGCGTCAACCCGTGACTTTTCACTGCATTATTCATCAACAAGCATTGTGTGGCAAACACATAGATGTAGCTGAAGTGATGAATGTAGTTGTGCAAACGTCAACTTCATCAGATCAAGTGTCCTCAAACACCGCCAGTTCAAAGCGTTTCTTGCTGAAATTGACTGCGCTCACCCAAATGTCCCTTACCACTGTGAAGTTCGATGGTTGAGCAGAGGTGATTGACATTTTCATGACTGAACAGCGTCGTCCTTTACCTGAACTTTCTGACAGTGTCTTTGTGTGAAAATTGTCTTTACTTGTTGACATTACGGCACATATCAACTTTCTGAACTTAAAAATTCAAGGTGAAAACTCTTCTGTATGTGACTTACACTGGCATGTGAAAGCTTTTAGAACTAAACTCATACTTTTTGAACTTTGACCATTTGCATCTTGTTAGAATTTAAGTTCATTAGCAACTGCTCCTTTTCCTAAAGATTACTGCTTAGGAATCATGCTTAAGTTGCGACAAGAGTTTGATGACCGTTTTGAAGATTTTGACCGTGCTTCAGAAGACATTCAGTTGTTACTATATTTTCTTATTATGGATCTACCTACAAGTGTGAGAAGACTTTTTCAAAAATGAACATTGTTAAATATAAATACAGATCGTCCTTGTCAGATGAACACTTGAAATCAATCCTAATGATCGGAACTACAAAGTTTGACCCTAAATGGGCTGAAATATCAAGTGGCAAACAAATGCAATCCTCCCAATAAAAAGTAATTTTTCAATAAAGTACATTTTGTAGTAAATTGAAAAGATTTGGTTTTTCATCATCCCCTGTTTTTATTAGGCCTACTTGAAATAACCCGCATACCCTAACATATGTAGATTTTGAGACAGCTTTTAAGATGCTGAAAAACAAGTTCAAAGCTAGGTATCTCAAAATCCGAGATACGCACCTAATTTTAATAAAAATGACTGGATCTTTAGATTTCAGAAGTTTCAAATCAACCATCAAAAATATCCCACCCAAAGTGTTTATGCAGTCTTATAATGTATCGACACAGCTAGGCTAATTGTTATACAGTTTTCATCATTATTTTTTTGTGTTTGAAGAATTCTGCAAAACTATGTTCTGTTGATCTCCTCTCGCAGTCTATATAAGTCTGTATTTTTGTATTATAAATAATGCTTGTCATATGGTAAGTTTTCCAAATGTTTGAATGTTGTATCAGTGCCTGACTTGCCACAAATGTACATTGTATTTAAAATGGTTAATTAAGTCACTTTACTTATGTGAATCAGTCCTACATTTTCAATTCCCAAAATCAGATAGTTCTTGTCCCTCCTTTTGGCTGTAATGATATCAAAAGCGACCATTCAGGCCTTCTGAATACTGAAATATATTCACAGAGAAGATCCCTGATGACGAGACCGGTCCTGTATGCGTTGTAAAATTTCGCGGTTCGCAGCTCCGGCTCTAATATGTTCTCGCAAATGACAACTATTTCGACGCGCACCATCCATCCATCATTTTCTTTTTGCGGGTTGCTTCAACGGCGTACACCTCCGATGAATAGACACATTCAGCTTTCAGCGGTGTTAACAATGAAGGGAATTTCCTAGACTAAAGCAATTATGGGAGTAATTTCTTGGGGGTAAAAACAAAAAAAGACAAAACTTGCCAACGAGATACGAAAAACATATTCCATTATTTTTTTAAGGCACTACAGCACTACGCCGGAAAGCACTACAGGATAAACCTTGATGCGCTCTAAGAGCGGTGCTTGTGCGAAAGTAGTTATTCACATTGGATTTGAATCGATGGGATTAAGTTCATTGGAAGAGTTTTCAAACAGCAAAGTGCTAGGTGTACTGAGTTAAACTTCAAAACGATGAGCAGCCACAGTCCATCGCGAATTTCTGATATGTACCGCTCTTGGTGGAATCGAATATGCCAAGTCCCTTGAAAGTATCTATAGAAGAGAGACGAATCTCCAACCTTTCTTCGATGTTTCCTACTATCAAGGTTGCTAGTTATGTTTGCGTCTTGAATCAGGCGGATGGCTCTTTTCTGGATAGAATCCAGCAGCTTCAGGGTATGTTCAGGGGCGGAGCTCCATACATGAGAACAATACTCCAAACAAAGTCTGATCTGAGCTTTATAAAGCATCAAAAGTTGCTGAGGTGTGTACAGTTTTCTGGTTCGGAATAGTGTTCCAAGCTTTTGAGAAGCAGCCCTTGCAATTCCAGCAACGTGATTGTGCCAAGACATATTAGTGTCCGTTTCAACACCCAACAAACTCATCGAAGCAGAAAGCAGAATTGTCTGCCCTGACATTATCAAATCCAGTTCAGAGACATTCATCTTTTTGGAGAAAATCTATGCCTGGGTTGTCGTAGCATTGACTTGAACCTGGTTACTTTCACCCCAACTCAAAATTACTTCTAGATCCTCATTAAGATATGTAACCTCCTGCTGCCGGTGAAGATGTGCATCCGCAACCAATTTCCTAGTATCAATATGGAATGACGAGACAAGTGTGCTGTCGTCAGCAAAGCAATATATTAGCTTCTTCGTTTTTTCCAATAAGTCGCTGATGTACAATAAAAAGAGGATTGGAGATAATATGGATTTTTGGGGAACACCAGCGTTGATGGTAAAAGGCCACTTGCAGGGAACGTTCTTTCAAGAAACTTTAGAGCCATACACAAAAATGATCCGACAAGCCATAGCATCACAGTTTGGCTAGCAAACCCTCATGCCACACAGGGTCAAAAGCCTCAAAAATATCAAGCGAAACAGCTCTTGACTCTCCATGATTCTCGATTGTGTTGTTCCAAGGTCGATAGAAGGTCGCCTGCTGATCTTTGTTTCCGAAAGCCATATTGATGGTCGCTCAAGATGTTAAAGCCTTCCAAATATTTAAGGATATGGTGGTTAACAGCTTTCTCCATGATTTTTGATATGACTGATATTGTACCTGAACTATCTCGATCTGACATGTGCTAGGATTTCCATTCCACCACATTCCAGAACGTTCCAGTGTGTTCTGGAATGTTGTGGAATACTCTTCTTGAAGTTTCTAGATGGAGAAACTTTCAACCCTCTTCCAAATCACGTCCTCGGGGTAAAACGGAAATCTTCTTCAAGGACAAGCTAATGTAGCACCATGACAGCAAATACGTTCTGATACAGTTGCAGGTCGGGTCACTAGTATGAAATGATTAAAGGAAATAGTTGTCCTTCAAAAAACTCAAAATTGCCTTATGCATGATCTGAATTGGTACTGTTGCTACAGGATAATTTGTGGGACAACTTCCAGTGCCAAAAAACTCAGAAAATAGCTTTGATATAATCTGATATGTTTTCTACAGCTGTAGAAACCTTGACAAATGAGTTATTTATAAATCTAAAACCCACAATATTTTCTAATCAACAGATGTCCTCGACGAAGAGAGCGAGGAGCTCCTCCAACGCTTAGCTACCCGCCACTACTACAGCTATACTGCCGCCCTTGGAGTCACTGTAGGCGTAGGCTGCCTCCTGCTAGTCCTCAACATGCTCATCTTTGCCGGCATCTACTATCAACGAGAGCGCGACAGGAGGCGACAAAACCCCACTAGGTCGCACCACACCCGCAGCAACTCCACCCCCTCCACGGAGACGATCCCAATGTCTCAGCGACCATCCACGCCGGGAAGCTCCGCAAGGCAGTCTCCAATAATGACTAAGAAAGAGAAGCACGAGCTGCCGCCCTCCTACACAATCGTCCCCAGCAGTCCTTCTTTTCAGGACTGTCCCACGTTGCAGAGGAAGGAGAAGCCCCCACCCCCGATGAGGACTTCCAGTAACCTCTCCTCCGGCGGTACGGTGAAGAAGAGGGTGCAGATCCAGGAGATATCGGTATAGCACTCGGAGGGGGGTGGCACTAGCTCCAAGAGGCCTGATGTCACCCCTGAGCCCGAGTTCGATCAGTGCGACTTGGTTTCTGTTCAATTATAACGGGACAAAGTGTGTGTGATTGTTTATATCGAGTAGGTAGTTTTTGAAATTTTCCATCTTTGTATATAGACATTTCGTATGTAGTTCGTTGGTAGGTGATATTGGGGTAAGGTTGGGGTCTCCTCGTTCACGGTGTATGTGGTTATTGTTTTTTCTTTCGTGGCGTAATCCCCGAATTAGTAGTGTGTCATTTGAAAGAAATGCTCTTGGTATCTCGAGGACTATGAGGAAAATCTGTCCCATATTCAAAACTACGGTTTGGAACCGATAAAATAACAAATAATCAATTTTGAATTAGTGGAGTTGCAAAGATATGTCCAACTGAAACATCACAACTACGGATGAAATGAGGTTTTGAGATCAGAAAGAAAATATGTTAACAAGATGTGAATTCATAATTGTCTATTATATTGACGGTTCTACTTCAATAGTTCACAATATGGTTTTCGAAGAAATAGGTCTACTTCGCAAACAGCTTACAATCTAGTGTCCAACTCAGTCGAAGGCCTTGATCAGGGAAAGCACTCTCTTTGGTCCAATGTGCCCTGACAAAGGCGTTTGACTGTGTATCACGTACTTTGATTGAAAAAATTATTTACTATGTGTCTCAAGCTCGTCCAGTCTTATCTCACAAATAGGTAGGTATCAATTCGTTGAACTGAACATCATAAAGTCAGACACCAAAGAAATGAAGCACGGCGTTCCCCAGACCTCCGTTTTAGATCTATGTCAATGATCTATGCAGTTTTATAAAACCAGCAAGATGTACCTTTTTTGCAGATGATAAAACTCCATTATGTTCTAGCAGCTTGAAACTAATGAAACTAAAGTATATCTTTTTTAGCATTCGTTATTGGTAACAAATTAAGCTGGTCTGATCATATCAAAGCTATCACTATCAAACAATTCAAATTGTTTCAAAACATTTCCGTTAAATTTCCTCTGTTTTCCAAAAATAATCCAGAGGGGTTTGTATTATATTTTTTCTATTCTGACACTTTTAATTCCTCATAAGTTTTTGGTTTCTGAAATGATTGAGAATATACTGGGGTGCCAACAAAATCCCTTGAATTTCAATACATTCACTTTCAAAGTATTTGAAAATATTCAGAAAATATTTCTCGAGAAAATTTGAAATTGAGAGCGTGTCTTTCCAAACTTTGGTTCCAATGTAAAATATTTCATCTTGATGAAAATATTTTTGTTTGATGACCAAGGTGCTGGTTCTTTTTTAAATTGTTTCGTGAATTCACATAAGCTCACTAATGTAGAACAAAAATATTTTTTTTCAATAGTCATTTATAAAATGCATTGTCATCTCTTTCAAAGACCATATTTGAATCCACATTCAAATGTAATATTTCGTACATATTTGCCATATCTGAAAACGTGCACATTCATTTCTAGATATTGTTTTGTTTTTGTGTATTTCTGAATCGAGTGCACGTGACTTTTTAATAAGCAGATTCCTGACGATTTTAACTTGTAAATAATGATTTTGTACATAACTGATTAAATAAAATGAATATAAACACAATCTTCGTTTCATTTATGTTCTATATTGTTTTATACCTGGGCCATTGCAAAATGATCAAAAACTGAATAAGCTCACAATTTATTCTGATATTATGAATGTGACAGTTTATGAGGATGGATAACTGTATGTATGTTTATGGTTCTTTCACCCCTGAACGACTGAACGGACTTAGATAAAACTTCACATAGATACAGCTTATACAGTGCTTTTCTTTAATGTCCCCCTCCTTTTATTTTTTGAACGGGTCAACTCAAAAAATTGAAATTTGGAATAATGAAATTAATGCATGAATGCTTTATTTTGAAGTGAAATTGACAGATGAAACTGTCAAGATGGCGACTAGACGCCATCTGTGAGAAAAAAATTAAATGAAAACGGGGATCTTGTGACACATCTGTTTGAAGCTCCTGACGAATGCTTCACATCCCAAAAATATAATGTCAATATTTCCAACTACTACAAAATGGTGAAACTTTTAATGATTGCCTGAATATATTGACATTTAACTACGGGTTATGAGGTAATAAGCTTGAGGTCAGTTCAGAAGATGCTCGAAATGGTTGCCTTGAACTTTTTGACATATGACCAGCCTATCCGATATTTCACGCCGAACATTTTCGAACACAGTAACGTCAATATCTCTACATGAGTATGTACCATAAATTCAACAGACAATTCTTTAGGTAATTTTAAGACGAAATGTTCATATAGACATGGGTCCGCAAATCCTTTTTTCTCAAAATACAGGGTGTTAAAATAAAAATAAAAAAAAGTTATTCGTAAATATCTTGAATATCCTTTACCTAATTTTGTTGTAATTTGCCAATGTTATTTATAACATCGAGGAGCTGATTTAGCTCGAACTTGATTCAATTTATTAAGTCCAGTAGCGTCTCGAGCGGGATTTGAACGAATATTTTTGACTTAAAATCGTCCGCCACTAACTTTCGTTCAATTTTCATTATTTTCTTGGATTAGACAATCAGAAATATTTCGACTCTTGAATTTTTTTCATATCTTGCTTAGTTTTTATGAAAAAAAAGTCGACCTAATTGCTTATTTCTGGACCTCACAAGGAATAATATAGGGAATTAAATGTTTCTTTTGGAAATTATAATGTTTACAATTTACCATTATTAATTATGTAACAACAACAACAAATATTGAATAACATTAAGATCAAGACTAACGAATTGCACTAAATTAGATGTTTGAAATGGTTTAGTAAAATTTATTAGTTTAGATGTTAATGTAATGTAATTTAATTTGCGGTTTGTTGGTTGCTGTTCAATTAGTAATAAAGAATTGTAAAATAAAAATTTCCAAAAAAAAAACATTTAATTCCCCATATTATTCCTTGTGAGGTCCAGGGATATGTCATTAGGTAGACTTTTTTTTTAAAAAACTACGCAAGATACGAAAAACATTCAAGAGATAAAAAAATTATATTTCTAATTGCCTAATCCAAAGATATAACAAAAATTGCACAAAAGTCAGCGGCATAAATTTTTAAGTCAGAAATATTCGTTCAAATCCCGATCGAGACGCCAGTGGAATTAATAAATTGAATCAAGTTCGAGCTAAATTAGCTCCTTAATGTTATAAATACCATTGCCAAATTACAACAAAATTAGGTAAAGAATATTCAATATATTTACGAATAACCTTTTTTTTATTTTTATTTTAACACCCTGTATCTTGAGAACGAAGGATTTGCGGACCCATTTTTATATGAACATTTCGTCTTGAAATTACCTAAAGAATTGTCTGTTGAATTTATGGTACATGCTTAATTAACACCCTGTATTTATTATTCTTTGTCTTATGTCCAATACTGAAGCGGGTTCAGTTTCGTATACCCTCAAATGACCCCATGAAAAAGCCCGAAGGTATTAAATCTGGGGAACGGGCTGGACATTCTATAAGACCTTGACGGCAAATCCAACGACAGGGAAAAGTAGTATCCAAATAGTTTTTTACTTGTCTGGAGTAATGTAGTGGTGCTCCATCTTGTTGGAATACAATATCTATATCGAATTCATTAGGATTTGCTTCGACGATTTCAGTGATGAGAGGGTCAACAGTAGTGTCCAGCATATTCAAATACAGTTCCCCTGTAAAATTTTGATCAATAAATAGAGGTCTTACGATATGGTTTCCCAGTATTCCTGCCCAAACGTTAATTTTTTCTGGATATTGGGTATGCGTTTCCCGAAAAACGTGAAGGTTGGTGTCACTCCAATAACGGCAATTTTGTCTGTGAACGATTCCGTTTAAAAAATGTACATTCGTGACTAATATTGTGGAGATAGGATGCCTTGCAATGATTTCCGTCATGATTTCTCAGAATTCTATTCTTCGATCAAGGTCATCTTCAGTTATTTGGTGTACCATTTTAATTTTTTATGGATGATACCTATTCCTCTTCAAAAGTCTCCAAACAGTAGGAGGAGACACCTCACGAACATTCGCGACGGAATAAGTAGACTGTTCAGGATTTACTACCATCTCACCAATTATTTGCACTTGCTGTTCTTCCAGAATGGACAGATGACCTGGGGGCTTTCTGTTATGCACACTATCGGTAGTTGTGATTTTTCTACAGCTAAGACGATTCGGAAAACGTTCATTGAAAATCATTTCGGTCCCGTGAAAGTTACGCGTTGCATAAAATCGCTTCAATTTCCGCCATTTTGTAGTTGGTGAAGATATTGACTTCATATTCTATGGTTGTGAAGTATTTATCAGGAGCTTCAAAATGATGTGTCACAAGACCCCCTTTCTATTTATTTTTTTTTACTCAGATGGCGCCCAGTCGTCATCTTGAAAGTTTCATCTGTCAATTTCACGTCAAAATAAAGTATTCATGCATTATTTCATTTTCTCAAATTTCAATGCTGACCCTTTCAAAAAATAAAAGGGGGGACATTAAATAAATGCACTCTATAGTTTTCAAGTATTGTCACGCCGAAGCCACTGCATACGTCACTGGCAAAAAACGAAGTATCGATATGAGCACAGCGGTGCAACGCAAGATAATTTGAATTAGGGTGCTAATGTTGTTTCTTCATTGATAATAGCGGTGTCCTCAGCAAAACTGATTATTGATCTCCAATCCACCAGCGTGAGGGACCTAAAATGGTCCTCGGTTGTAAATCATTTGTATCTGAATAATTAATTAGACCTCTAGTTTGTTATTCAAACCGAAAATGGTGCTAAGCGACATCAACTACTGTGACTTCATATATGGGTAATACATACCTACATAATTAGGATAAAAATGAATACAAAAAGTTCGAAATTTTTGTTGCCGTTTAATTTATGGATTTAAGAAGCTTTCAAAAACTTCCACTTAAAAACCGTATGAAAGTCAAATACCTGACCCTCACTACTTTAAACAATACTCTTCAATAACTGTGACAAATTCTCTCAAACTATCTTTAATACAGCCCAATATTTCAGTCATATAATTTTCTAAATATTATCACGCAATAGCTATTGCATACGCCACTGGCAAGAAACAGGGTAATTGAGGCAATTACTCTAATCACCTGTTAAAATTTGAGATACATAACAAAAAACCTCTTTATATTCAGAGACTACCACCACATGAAGCGGAATTGAACGTTTACGACTAACTGGAGCATTCAAAAAAGATGTAGTCGCATTTAGGAACGTGTTTATGGGCATCGTGGGGCTCTAATCTCCTTTTATTTGTCGCGAGTGCCAAACGCCAGAATCGGCAGTCTTTCAGAAACGTGCGAAATCCCATTTCATAACTATATATTCGCGATCCCGAACATTTTCTGGAATAATATGACGGGGCGGAAATCGACCTCGGTAAAATGATGGTTTTATTGGAGAGCTTAGCTTATTCACGACAGAATTTATGAGGGCACTTATGAACTTTGGGCGTTTGTTCATACATTGGGTGTGATGATAAGCATCAGTAAATCAATTCAGTCGTTCGCTTTCATGATGGAAATGTAATAATATCTATTTAGAGAATATTCAACGTACAAGAATTATTACAGAAAAGTAGAAAATTATTAAATAATATATTTCGAACGTAGGTCAAAGCAGGAGGCTACGACAAAGTTTCATTCCAAAACTAACTGACAGTATTGGCCGCTTCCTTGTAAAACAGCCCACTAAGAAAATTCAGCAATGCCTGAGGACGGCAGAGATACCTCAATTGGGTATTAAATGCTCCTGAGGCAAAATATATATTGGCACAACCAAACGTTCAATCAGCACAAGAGTTGTTGAACATGGACTGGGATACACGAACAAATCAGTTACGAATTTTTTGATTTCTGGTTGTTTCATCTGGGGTATATCAACCTGTAAGTAAATTTGAGATCAATATACCCCTAGATCAAACAACCAGCAATCAAAAAATTTGTAACTGTAACATATTTTGGTAAAAGAACAGAGACAATCACGGGTTTTTTTCAGAAAAAGCAATGTGGAAGTGGCATTTAGACCACATGCCAGATTATCCAATTTTCTTTTCAATGCCAAAGACAAAGTGGACAAGATGGAGAGATCTGGACTTTATGAGGTCAAGTGTCCGGAGTGTAATAGTGTTTATGTGGGAAAGTGTGGTAGAAATTTCTCCAAATGATATGCTGAACGTCAAAGGTCCTTCAGACTAGGTAAAAATGATTCAACGTTTTCGAACCATTCCTTGGAATGCAACCACAAGTTCCCGAATCCAAACGATACGGAAAATTTGCAGTATGCAAGGAAAGGTTGGAAATTCAATTATTTGGAATCCTTGGAAGTTCATGAGCACAGGCATTGCGGATATAATCTGATGAATGATCAAATCGATCTAGTTTACCCACCAGTTTTCAAATTAGCGTATCCACATTGTCACACGTAAACAAATTTCAGGTAGTCGATTGAGTTAAGGACCTCTAGTATTACCTACATTAGATATATAAGGGGTAACATTATGATTTATTTCCAGATTATTGTAATTGTTTGAGAATGTCCGCATTAGATGAAATTTCAGTAACATTAGTTGAAATAAAAGTGGTAAGAAACAGAAATGTTCTCCACATCCATCAATTTACTGAATCTATATCTGTTAACATTGATACTATCACGTTTTCCCCTTGGGTTTAACAATAATTGACTACACTGTACATTCAATCTCAACTTTATTTTACCGCTACACTGACAACACGAAAACTATAACTGAACTTCAGACTAATACTCAAATGTATATAGCCCTGTTAGCTAACTCCGTATCGCACTTTCAACTAGACTTCTCGATCTGCGTGTTGGTAGTTTTTATATATGACGATGAAAGTCTCTGGAAGCCGATAGGAAAGGCCATGGAAATTTATCGAAGCGACGCGACATCTGGAACAATCGCGAAGCGCAAGTCGAGTTGAGCGCGATCTTGGCCGAGTCACAATCGATTGACGACGACCAGCGGCGGCCAGAGTTTTTTTTTTGGGGATAATTCACAACACTGGTGTAGAAAAGGAAACTATTGAATATTAATTTTCTTCATTTCCTAAAGACTTTAACTTGGTAGGCATCTTTAGGGAAGGCAAAACTAGTGACAAGAACATTTCTTGTTACTAGTCTCATAGATATATAGTGTCATATTTTTCAACAGTAGTTTTTCCAGAATAGGAACTTTCCCAAAAGATCTGTGGCTTATCATACTAATGTCTTGAGTGAATAACAGCATTGGCACGCGAGAAAGATAGTATATATACTTTCTCTTTGAGTGAAATGAGTACGTGTATTTTTCGAGAAAAATAGATGTGTTTATCTTGCTGCCATTTTATTTTCTGCAGATAATAAATCGAGGTGACTATTGAGATAGTTCTTAGGATGTTACTTTAAATCGTCCGACTACTTGACATATGTGGTTCAACTGTTGGATACCCGATGAAAATCCATCATAAATTATTCACATGACACTTTATTATGAGACTAGTGAACCGTCCCGGCTCCTCACGGGTGCAATGCTGATACTAAATAAACTCATAAACGCGTGCTATCTCTGCTAATCACATAGTGCTTATAAACGCGTATTATCTCTGCTTATCATATAGTGCTATAGGGCGAAGTACAGCCGCCGGCCCCTAGCCGGTACCTCTACAACCGTTATGTCCCTGCATTTTGAATCTGTGATATCTTCGAAAATATTCGTTTGAATTACATTTCCTAATGGGCCATGTTTATCTATATGTAATGCACAATGTATTCAAGGTACTTGATTGGATATGGATTAATGGTGTATTGCATAAAATCGCTCAGTAAATAAACCATTATTTCTCGAGGATGAAAAATGGTTATTGTGGGTTATCTCTCAGAGATTGACATATACCATTGCGGAATTTTTTGTAGACATTCTCAAAGTGTACAACACTGTTGTTCATTTTTTGATCTATCACGTAGGGTTCAGCCAGAGTTTGCAATGGAAGCGCAAAAAATGTGTTTATTTATGGCACCACATTAGAAACCTCTAAAAGTATAAGTATTTCCCTTCTATACTAGCATGTTATAAAGCAGCATCAAAATCCGTTGCGTAGTTTCATAGATCTACATAGGGACAGACAGCAGAAAGCGAGTTTGTTTTATATTATGTATTGATTTCCACTTGAAAGTTTCCGAAACCTTTATACATGTTTCACTATGCAAAAGCTTCTTCAGCCATGTTCAATAAATAAAGTGTTATTCAACTTCAAGTCACGAATGGCTTGCCCTGGTTGATTTTAGATTCATCTTGACTATTCACAATTAATAATTTATACGGTATTGATGACCTAGTATTGAAATAGCTCAAGATTTATATTTCGGAAAGAACGCAAATTGTCAGGGTTACTCATTACTATTCTCATACCATCGCAGTAACATTAGGCGTTCCCTAAGGATCACACTTGGGACCACTGTTGTTTGACCTTTTCATTAACGATCTAATTCGCTGCTTCTATAAAAGTGAAGTTTTGCTATTTGCTGACGATTTGAAATGTTTTAAAATAATTAAAAGTGAGACCGATACATTGAATCTCCAAAATGACATTGATTGCCTATCTAACTGGTGTACGCAAAATGGTATGTGTT
>WOGR01005758.1:0-13560 GCA_015342045.1 Leptinotarsa lineolata | reverse complement strand
AGAACATCGCCCCATCTCCCTGTCGATGTACTAACCACGAATTGTTCATTTAGATAATTTGATTCAAAGCCAGTCTTCAAGTATGCCCACTTACTATAGGAACGAAACTTTTTTTGTCCTTATACGAGGTCTTGGGCCATGTGGATATACAGTTGGTTAGTACATCGACAGGCAGATGGAGCGACGTTGTTGGACGTTCGCTTCTGCCTAGTCCGAGGAATGATACTCTGGAAGGAATTCGATTTTTAATTTTTGGAATTCATCGACATCAGGTTGATGATAGATACTACCTTGCACTGACGAGTAGCCAAACAGTTTCTGCAAGTCTGTTACAATAATTAAAAATCAATTTCGAAAGTTATATCGCCAATTGCATATGCAGGAATTACTTCTGTGAAGAATCCTGCACTGACACCTGTGGAATATAATCCAAAGCCCTTCGTGGTATCCGCCAGGGGAGTAGTTTTCTGATAGGTGTCAGTCCAGTAAGCTACTGTGTAGGTGAGATGAGACTGGCCTGAAAGAATTGTTCATTCAGATGATTGGATTTGAAGCCAGTCTTCAAGTATGCCCACTTACTGTAGGAACGAAAGTCTTACTTTTTGAAAAAAATCTTGTTATACCTAGATATTTCCAATCGTTCTACGGAAACCTGTTATCCGATACCTTATTAATTTCGTATAGATGTCTTGCGAACTAAAAACTTTTCAAAAAACAAAGCTAGCTAGAGGTAGTGTTTTCAACAACTGAGAGCAAATGTGAGATCAAATTTGGATTTCTGATGTTGAAAAGTACCAATTTATATCTTGCTATCATTTTTTGAACTATTGAGAAAAATTTGACCAACTTTTTCTCAAGCTTTCCTTGATCATGTTTTTAGTAGCGGAAGATGTCTCAGCGGATCACTCGTTTCATTTCTCTATTTTTTTAATTCCTGTTTTTCTGATTCGCAGAATCTTCTGAGTTTCTTCATCTTTTCCTCATCGGCTTCTTTCTTGTCCTTCCTGTTTTCATTTGATTTCATTTGTTCCAGATACAGTGTAAGACTAACATCTCTATAGCCTGAATCGACTACCGCAAGGCATTCAATACAAGATCGCATGAGCTCATCTTGCATTTGCTCAGATGTCTTGCGGTACTCGACAAAATAGTGGGGGGATGTATTTCAATGCGATTTCCTCATTCCTTTTTTCAACTGCATCTCATGATTTCTATTATACGTTACGTTCAGAAATACTGGAGGATATAACTGTGGCACCTCCGGAAACCGGACGCACAAGGTCACACATTTGTTTTAAATGGATAGTCTCAAACTTTATGCCCCTGGAGAAGAGGATCTCCATCATTCCTTGGAGGTGGTGGAAGAGTACACGCATGCTATCGATATGAAATTTTGGATAAATAAATGTGCGTTGGATCCTCTCAAAAGAGGACGATGCAGGGACTACGGAGACGATGTGCAGCTCGTAGATGGAACATTTGGATGCCATAAAGATATGTACCCACTTCGGGGTGAAATAACATCACTCATAAGAGGTAACAGCAGTACAAACTCCGAAAGATCTGCTCATTGGAACATTCGGGGAAGAAAAAAGTTGCTGCAACAAATATGCTTGCCGTTCCAATCCTACTCTACTCGTTCAGAGTAATGAAGTAGACTTGGGGCGGCTGTATCAACTCGACGTAAAAACCCAAAAAATTATGCATCTCCATGGGAGTGTGCATCCCAAATTATTCGTCTCACGGTTGTACTTTTCCTGACAACAGGGAAGCTGTCGATTTTCGAATTTGCAGTGTCTACATGACAGAAAGGTAATGGATGGAGGTTGTAAAGTCGTCCGGATTTCAAATTCCCTTCTCTACATGGTCTGCGAAACTGAGAGGGCAGGACAGCGGAACTTGGTTTAGTTTTCGAGACTGAACGAGGTGATCACAACTCTTCCACCAAGTTGAAACTTGTACAATAAACGGCTTATATAAAAGCCGCAGATATTATTTCACTTCTGCGGCAGTACAAGTATGAGTCAATGCTTGTGGTCTCTTTCAAAAACTTGGCTCATCAAAGCGCCTAACATTCGCTTTTTCCAGGTTGAACGGGGTTGAGTTGAAAACTGAGGGGTCCGTCATGGCCTGCCAGGATGATATCTTTAGCACCTCAGTCTACCGAAGTCGCGTGATGAGTATAGAGGTTCAACTAACACAAGATGCAGGGCCTGCCTCAAAGCGTCTTGGACTTTAATGCACTTGCTGTCAGTATGTCCAGCATATGCGATCTTGACCTTTATCCATCGACATAAAGCGGTATCTCCCTACGTTCCAGTGGATACTGAATCCCTTGTGGGGAACGAGATTCATCAAGATTATCGGAATTATTCGTTTCCCACCCTCGGGCTCATGCAAGCTAATGAGCCTGATGTAGTCCTTATCGACCACCAGACAGGATAATATTTGTGGTAGCGAGACAAATACCGCTCGAAAAGAGAAAGAAAAATGAATAAAATATCAAAATTTTCTCTTCAAACTCCGCAGACTCGATCCAGATCACTATGTCGATATGGTTGTTTTGATTATTGATGTCCTTGGTGGAATAATGCCTTCTCTACTCTTGAATCTCAAAATCATGCAGGCTTGCCGCACTAAGGAAGATATCTTAGCCGGACAGATGCAGAAGGATGCCATACTTGTGTCACTGCGCTTACTCAGGGTACATTATTGTCGAACCCAATGATCACCTACCACATGGTGTAAGGAGTGGTCGTTGGTTGGCAATGCTGACGTGCCCTCTCAAATGTTTCGGGGCTTTGGGGGATAGGACCTAACCAGCGCAAACTTCGATGATAAAAGTAATAGCCCCCATTTCTTATATACATTGTACACTTCATATTTGTGACTATGAGCTTATGAACAGAAGAAAAGGGCGGAGTTCATCTCATTTGGAAACAAGACCTCCACTGAAATGTGACAGGCAAATACGGTCACTGTTAAAAAATCTAGGATATCCCAAAAACTGAAGTCGCGGCAGCAGTTATACAGAATATGCGAGTTTTAATATGTTTGGTTGATCAATTGATCATGTATAAACAGTATAAGTTCGCATTATGACTATAAAAGTTTACATACACTATGGCATTAATTAAAACTTCATAAATGATGAAGTATCAATTCAAAGAATCAAGTCAAGAATGTGATGGAAGAGAATATTGAAAATACTGTTCAATTGATTTATCTGAAACCGATTTCATGAAAATACTTTGCTCTTAAGAACTCTGGAAAAATTCAATAGCTAAGGTTCACGGATAACAGTGTTTGAATTTTCTACATTACAGTAATAGTAACAAGAAAATGCAAATGAAATAAATCAAAAATTGGTGTAGCCGTTTTGAAATGAACGTTTTGTTGTGACATATAATATAATTCACTCAACTCTTCAATTACACAATATTGAACAAAAATTGCTGACTTCATTATTCAAAATACTGAATCAGTTCATTGAACGGAGCGTCATTCGAAGTTGAACTGACGAAGGTAGATTGAATGAATACTCTGATTCATTTAATTCGTTTCGACTGGCAGGTTGATCAGATGATAGTTCACACGGTTGCTGCCATAATTATTTTCAAGTTCAGTGAAGCCAATGATTGAATAAAACAATGCTTTCATGAAATTTAGTGGAAACAAATAGCGAACATAAATGAACATTTTTGAAAAAGAAATTTATTGGAGGTTGGATGTGACTTCTCTCATTGAGAGAAGATGACATTGTGCTTACTCATATAAACTGGGAAATCTTGTAATCTGTGCATACCATTATATTATATAATTTATATTATCATCATCATGTAACGACTAGCGGTCAGAGACCACATCAATCGCTTGAATCGACATATCTTAGATGACAGAAAAAAACAATGAATTGCTCTATTTTCATTGGCAACTGTAACGAAAACATATATTCGGAATCTTACTGGAGTTTTATCCCACCAAGCCGTTAATTTTATCACCTCGATTTTTCGAGTTTCGATCACCAAGTGATCATCTTCAAGAGAAAGATTCAACTAACTCTTAAATACAAATGCCCCATTTATAACTTTTGTTACCTTTTTAAATAAACGATTTCCATCAATAAAATTTACGTATAAGTTAGAAAATAAAGTACAACTTCCATTTCTTGACGCCTTGGTAATGATAAGTCAATGTAGAAAATTAGAATACAATGTATTCAGAAAAAAAAACAAGCACATACAAGTATATTCCTAACAGTTCACATTACTGTGGGCAGCACAAACGTGCTGGGTTGAATTTTCTAGTACATCGTCTTCTGACGTTTCCATTCACATATGAAAGGTTCATTAAAGAAAAAGTGACAATACAGGAAATGGCGGTTAGTAACGGTTTCTCGAGGGGTATTGAAGAGAATATTATAAGGAAGAAAATGTTTGAGTTAAGAATGAACGAAATCTCGACTTCTAGTAGCGGCGAAAATGTATTTCAGTTCCATGCCACCAATATACGAAGAACTAAGGAAATATTTTCAAGGAACTGGGTATGAAGGTGGTATTCAGAACAAGTAATACATTATAGAGTCTGTTAGGAAATCCAAAGCACAAAGTCTAGAATTCGTAAAAGTCTGGAATTTACGACAAAATCAAATGCAAGACCTGCGACGCAGAATATTATGGACAGGCTGAAAGATATATTAAAATAAGTTATAAAGAACACTTAGCACACATATGGAAGAACAGAAAAATCAGCTGTTGCCCATCATATGTTGCAACAAAACCATTCCATAGACTTTAGTTCAGTAAGATTAGTTAGACAAGTTAACAATAACAGGCATCTAGATTCCTATGAGAGCTCAGAAATAAGTGAACATAACAATATTATGAACAACGATAGTGGCCAATTCCAAATAGTTTACTGTGTAACCTGTTGAAATAATATTTTAGTTATCAGAATATTGGCAACACTGTTACGCAGGAAAGTGACATAGGTAGGTATCTGAGTTATAAATGGGACACCATTTGTATCTGAAAGTTAGTTGAGTCTTTCTTTCGAAGCTGATCACTTGGTGATCGAAACACCTGTCGAGGTGTTAAAAATAACGGTTTGATATTGGAATAAAACTCCAATAAGATTCACTTAAATAAGATGAATGAAAACACTTTTTGTCTAATTTACATTACGTTTATTTATTCTTACGACCGGTTTCGGGGTTTAGCCCATTATTAAGTAAAACTAACTTACTATTTTTATGGAGTGTGTACACGAAATATAAAGGTTTACAGGTAGTCTGGGAGGCTAGGTACTGATTGGATAGGGATACTAACTATGAAATTATAGAGATTATCAGGTTTGCCAAATTCATGAATTCAGGAGTGGAGACCTACATAGATCGAGTTGCTCATTCACGGGTATATATTTCGGGTTTTTTATTGATTCATCAATTTCCATGGCTTCCAACAAATTCAGAACTGAAATATCATTAGGATCTGACCTTGAAGGTGTTAAGGGGCGAGAGTTCAATAATGATTCTGATTCGATTTGAACCAGCACCGAATGAAGTTCTTCATGTCAGAACCTGTTCCCATATTGTCTTATTCAAATGACTCTTCACTGATTTGATTCTCACCTTCTATATACTTCCAAAGTGCGGTGTTGAAGGGGGATTGAAGTGGAATACAATATTTTCAGAGGACGCGGCCTCTTGTCAAAGTTTGAGCTGACTATTAGCTCTAATGAAATTTGTCCTGCAACAAGCTACGAAACGGCGAAGAGCTGCTGAAAATGCGTCATTCGAAAGATCTGAAGCGAGTTCGATACGAATCGCTTTTGTAGCGAGACATACCTTCGAAGTTTTTGAGCCCAGATGTTTATTCATAGTTATGAAAAGTGGACCACTATAATCCACACCAACTTCAGAAAAAGGCTTAATTTGTGAAATGCGTGGTAGAGAAAGTTTTCCCATGGAAGGTTGTAATGGTACAGGATGCGTCTTTCAACATGCCATACATCGGGACAAAATTTTGCGAGTTATGCGCTTGGATGCCAAAATCTAATATTGTTGAGATAGTAAAAAATGTACGGTTTGTATACCTACGTAAATATACCTTTTATGAGAATATTCAATAATCAAATAAGTGAAATCGGAGTTACTTGGTTGAAGAAGTGGATATTTTTTATCGTAAGATAAAAAAGGATTTGTTAATCTACCTCCAACTCTGAAAAGTTCCTTATTGTCAGGATTTGTTAATCTACCTCCAACTTTGAGAAGTTCCTCATTATCTATGAATATATATTCAATTTTCCGAGAGGCTTTGGAAAAATATGTAATTCTATTTCTTTTGAGAATACTAGATGTTGAGTTAGTTTAACAAGAAGTTTCGTTGTATTTTGAAGTTCATTGGAGGACATATATTCAGACAATTTGCTTCTTGGATTTTCCGAATTGAAAATGAATCGGTGAATTGATGGATGTAGCTGTTACTACGTGGTAAGAGATCATCATGAAAAATGAGAAATGAAAATTTTCTGTGTTTTTTACCACTTTTATTCGTAACTAAAGTAACTGCAGTTCAGTCCTATAAGGATATTTTCAAACTTTCACTTCAAATTAAAAAAAAGGACAAAAATACGCAACACGGATCAAAACCCGGAAAACCAGTTCATCATATAAATATATAATGATTTTTTCCTAGTAGCCTTCTTGCACAGACAAATATCTCTGAAATTTTTGAATTTCTCATCCAAAAATCGAGAATATATGAATGTTGGAAGTGTTTCTATCTTCTCGAGATGAATGAAAAGTCTATCCATGAAACATTTTTCAAACAATTGTGACTCTAAGGTCTACTTTTCGAAATATAATATTGTAAATCGAAATGACATCTTCCCACTTGAGTTCAATAGACAAATGCCTGTACGAATGAAAAAATTCTTAAAATAAATCAGGAATTACCCAAGAATTTTTTTCATAAAAAGAATCATCGTAAGACCCTGAGAAATGCTTGTTATTGAATCTGTGAACGAGTAAAGATCTCGGTTGAGGAAAATCTCATTAGGTTGATCAAATAGAATCACTGTCGCTAGATCCAATACTTTGTACCAATTCTTTGGGTATACATTTGAAAAAGTTGTTGAAGGTTTTCTACCACTTTAGAATTTTCAGTTATCTATGGATGCATCCATCCTCATGAATAATTTTGAGGTTTTTTTTTATTCTCAGTTAGTTTTTTTTACAGGTTTCTTCATCAAGATCCTGAGGATTTTCAATTCGAGTATGATAATTGAACTCATTTGTTTCATTTACTTCTTGTGCTCCATCGTCCTATAATCTTGAAGATTTTTGTTCGATGAAGTAAGCAATTCTTTACATTTTCCGAAGGAATTTTTTACCTCTTTCAAAACACACTCTTCGTTGTTGACATTTTTCACGTAGTATGAGAAGATTGATTCCTACTGGAATGATATGATAATATATTATAGAAATTAACATATGCATTCATTGTCTATATCTGTGATTTGAAAATTTCCAACAATTGTTCTGCTTATTTGTTGAAAATGGAAACAGCATTGTTTTATGAGCAAGTAACATGTTGTCGATGAAACAAGTAGTACAATTATTGGAATTAGTATAAATGTGATGGTTAATTAATATGTTATTTTTGATGGACACATCATTTTCACATTTATTGAATTCTAGTAGTATTCAACAGAGTCTCACGTATTTCAACTGTGTTAGAATGAACTCAAATTGCAGTCACTCGTCAATATAATTATCAGTTTGAAAGCATGTCTATTCTAACAAACATACCATTTTTCAATACAGTCCCAACAGTTTATTTCATGAAACAGAAACTTTCCAGTTTCCCTGCTTCCGGCTTTTCCTAAACACACCGTCCACGATGGTTCACCTTCTACATCATATCGATCATTTGCTGATTTGATGCCGCTTTCCACCTCATAAATCCTCAGTGTTAATATTATTAAGAGAAAAAAAAATAATATACCTCCACTTTCTACGCATACAAGGTGCGGAGGAAATCCGAGAGTATTAATAATGAGAAATTTCATCCGAGCATACTAGGCCACGAGCGTCAAGCTGCGTTGAATCCAGGCAGTTCAAGCAGGTGAAATGGCATCATCAGTGACGTTCTTTAATTTCCACAGAGATCCTCCACCTTTGGCTCTGATTTGTTTTCACACAAGGCATATCTTTTTTAATTGTAATACAAACTTCCAAACAACTCAATTCAGTAAATTTATCTTCCGGAGTTGAAAATATCTATCTCGATATACATTATCAATTCAGGATTTGATATTTCTTACCAAATAAATCGAGGGTGAAAACTTCTGGTTCATCGAATATTCCACTGAATAAAAAAGCTTCAGTTGTTGTTCAAGAATATTTAGATTTTTTTTTGTTTTGAATGAATTACATCCAAGGCGTTTGTTGTAGATGGCACATGTGAAATTTATGTTGAGGTAGCCTCTGAATAGACAAAATCGAGTGAGCTGCTCTTTAATTACTCCAAATCAATTTCTATTCTAGGGAAGCAGTTCTTTGGTTTTTTCCTACATGATCCATTCATAGTTTCTATCGATCTATCCAGTTTCGTCCAAGTGATTTTGGTTCAGGGGTACTACCAGTAAGTATATGAATTTGATGATTTGTGTCTATCCAGTTTTGTCCAAGTGATTTTGGTTCAGGGGTACTACCAGTAAGTATATGAATTTGATGATTTGTGTCTGGCACATTTATTAGCTTCTTCGTCTTTGGTGTTTCCTTAATGTACAAGTATCAGTCAACCTTTGAGATGACGAAGAGTGAGTCATCGAAAATATCGGCCACAAGGCAGAACTGCTGGTCAAATCAATACTTCTTCCATTTCCCAATTCGAGAGCACTTTGATAATTTTACTTGCACTGGAATAGTTCATAGTTTGTGTATCTGAAGATTTTTCAGAGGCATTGTTTCCTATCTGAAACATTGGCAATTCTATTATGTTGAGTTTAACTGTCGGTATAACTTCAAATGTGCTACGATTCAGCTGCTTTGAATGTGTTACGATTTAGCTGCTTCCTGAGGTGAGCTCAGTATGTCCTGAACAAAGACTTGTTTTCTCTGTTCAGTTCTTTTCTTCTGTATTTCCATACCTTCAGTTCAGAGGAGATATGTTGCAAACGACTGTTCTATTTATCTTCTAATGAATTTATGAAGTAGGATTTTAGTTCCATGAAAGAAGTATCTGCCTTCAGCTGGTTTGGGCTGTGGGTTGCTTTCCATGAATACATGCCAGCGGAATGGCTAGAACTGATTGAAATTCATTCAGAAAGTGGGATATGAATATTAGAGTATCAAAATGATTGGCTGCGAGTTGGTGGTGAAACTGTATGAAACTGGATTGGTTTCTAATGGAAACGCAGTTCGAAAATTCGATACTCAATATAATTAGAGAGTTAGCGGTATTGTGATCATGGGGTGGTACTATTTTGCGTCTCAAGGTGCCACATTCTGGTCTTTCCCTATTTCATTTTATTCCAATTCAGCTCAATCCTTGCTGATACCTTTTCGCCTCCCCGGATTTTTTCAAAACGGCAAAAGGAGTTGTATATGTATATGTGTTTCAAATGAAAATTTTCTATTTGATTCGAGCAGAATACTCTCAATTACATGGAAATGTTTTCGGGACTGGAGCTCCAGTCGAATTCGGATAGTGAATGAAAGATTTGAGTCATTAAGAGAATAAAATTAACGCTTATGATACGGAATTTGAGTTCATCACTGCTGGTATTCAAAAAAACACAGCTTTTTTGAGCAGAAGTTTACCTTAAGTGCACTAGGTTCACACTATGATTCAACTTTGAGTATTTGAGGTTCACTTTTGAATTTTTTATGGGATGTAGCGCAAACAGGTGACAGGAGAAAAATGTCTATTGGAGAAAAATATCTATTCTACAGATTCCCCAGATCCTGATTATGTGTTCAGATCTTCAACGAATGAAATTGTTGACTATGAAGTGTCAGGCTGAATGCGTGTATAGAAAAAAAAATAATCACTGAGAGTAGAGAAAAAAGAATTGTAGACCTGAAATGAAAAATACAATACAGAAATTGACAAGTGATTCCTCCACTCCAAATGGCTATGGAGAGTACTGGTGTTGATAAATGCTGAATTCTCATAAAATAGTTATATTATCTCCTGTGAGAATATGAATGCAAAATTATATGATTGTGATTATCTCTTGCTTCAAAACCAATAGCAAAAATTTGAAATAAAAGAAGCAGTTAGTAAGATTAGTGAAAGATATTCTATAAATATTTATACAGAGTGTGTCAAAACAATACCTATGATGTATAAATGAAGGGAAACTACGCCTCTCACATATAACAGACGAAGAATAGATAGAATGGTTCAGAAGCTACTATTCTTTTTTCCGCTTCATCGAATTGCTCAATGAATACGGTATATATGTCATCATAATAGTCAAACTAACAGCTCTGGACGTACCCTTTTTGAAATATCAAATTTCTGACTGAGATGGCCGTTGAATGGTAGCTTTGAACATAATTTCGTTATCACCTCGTATATATAACAGCTATAAAAATGATTGATTGAATGTTGTCATTCTACTCGAAAGTTTTTCATCAACGTATTCTCATGACAAAAAAATTCATCTGAATTGGTAGTGGTATTTTTTAGGAGAGATCAATTTTTAGGAAAGAAAGGTTTATGGTTTTCCACCTCTTCATCTTCATATAAAAATGTAGAAAACTCTCAAAGGAAGGAAGAAAGCAGTTAATTCCAGAGTAAACTCTTCACGAAGATGTGTGGATCATGTATAGAAGTTACTTTCGATAACAAACTGGAGAAAGAAGCCTTTTCGAAAAAACTACTTTCATATAAAAATCGAATTACACGAAAAAAAAACTTTCGAAACAATAACTTCTTAATGAACATTGAGTTATACAAAACTCACTTTTATCTATTCAGTTTGTACTTCAAATATTCTCAAACCTCCAGTGGTGACGTATTTTAAAGAAACATGAGTGGTGACATCGGTCTGAGAGAAATAATTATTTTTTTGTGTGTGAATAAAAAATTCTATCAAACTACGCTCATTTGAGTTAATTCTGATTGAAAAAAACATCGGGAATCAAATTTAATAAAAAAAATACAAATTCAAATATTATCTTACTCATGAACTGAATACATTATAATGAATCCTGAAAATATGAATAACTTTGTAACAAAAACCTCAATTTCTGAGAAAAAATGCCCGTGTGCATATGTCAATCACAATCCAATGATTTTTGACTATGTTTCTCTCGAAACAAACTTTACAAATCATTGTACAGTGCTCCAGACACAGAAACCGCTTACAGCTTTTACAAGAATATCGAGTTTTTCTGTTCTTTTCAGAAGTGCAGGTTGCACATCGACCTGTATCTCTCCTTTCCAAACCTGAAGGTTTAGAATCAGGATTACAAATTTCAAGAATTCTACTGCGCATTGAAGATGGTATGATTCTGAATAAGCTCGTGATTTCAGATGGTTGCTCATCAGGGCAAAAGACAAATTTTCAAGGAAGTGCCGGCGCAACGTTTTGTCGTCAGGATTCTTTGCGTGAAAAATCACTTCCGCATTGATGACAGACACATTCAACAAGCTATAGAAGACCATTTGCCATCTTCTTGAGTTACGGGCACAATTATAATTCGTACAGAGTTGATCTACAGTATCAACACCACCTTTGGTAGAATCATAATCAATGATGATCTGTGGCTTTCCTGTTGCTTCATCAATTGAATCATCGTCATGCATAGTAGAGATGAGAAGAACATTTTTATTTTGTCTTGGAATATGTGATACTAGGGTGCGGTTATCTCTGTAACTGAACATTCTAGTACCAATCGGCCGATACTTTCCGTCGACAAACTCTCGCGGTAACATACGCTTGTTTTTACGAATAGTACCTACAGTGGTGATCTTGTCCTGAAGAAGAAGTTCAGAAAGTTCGAGGCTGGTGAAGAAGTTGTCCGTTGTCAAATTACTACTTGTGCCTCGGATAGGCTCACACAATCTATCTACAATTGCAAGGGCACTGTTATTAGCTGAAAATGCTGAGTTACAATATTTTTTCTTGCTCGTCTCACCAATTTCCGCCCACAGACAGTTCCATTCTTTCTAGTGAAAACTAAGCGTCCTGCATCTGATTCTGATTCAAACTCAGCATCGGTGAAATCCAACTCCTGTTCCGTTCAAAGCGATCCTCGCTAATTTCAACATCAATCTCCTCATCGTCGTCATGAGCAAGATCCTCTCCATCGGTCATACATGTTTCCATAAGATGAAGTGTCCGTTGTTCTGCTTCAAAACTCATATTCCTATATAGATGATTTCCGTTGGAAACATTATCTTATTTATACACGAAAATATACCTTTGATTGGATACGCTCTACTTCACACAAAATGAATTAAATGTACAGCAGATTTGTTACTTCATAGGTGACGTCGATCTGACGGTCCGGAAACAATTACAACTGGCTTCTCACTACCGCTAAAGCGTTCTAGTTTACAGTGCGTGAAGAGACCCGAAAAAGGTTAAGCTAGAAGGGAGCAGTAGAAGTAACGTCGCGCGATGGCGCCAAAATTAAAAAATGCATCACTGGGTGGTCTGAGAGACCGCAGGTCACCACTGCAGGGTTGATGAAATTGAACCAGATATAAATTACTGAATATGCTTCACATTATAGTAGGGGACGATAGGGCAATGGCGGTCAGTTGGGCAATTTTTAGGATAAAATTCAAAATATAAATCACAGCTTTATTAGGAACATGACATACCAATTCTACATTGAAGGACTATTATGATTTGAGATCAGAATAATTATATTTGAAGTATCCATCCAATAGGTGCATGAATGAAAAATAATGATACTGACAATGCTGGTCAAATATTTTCAACACATGTCGAATATTATGTATCCTTTAGCGGATTTCCAACCAGTGCAAACAGAGTGTTCATTAATCACCAGGGGTTCTTGTACAGGTGTTGATGCAACCACCAAAAGTTCTTGGGACGTCAGTGTTGCAGTTGTCTCAAAAGGAGAATAGCTTTCGTTATCTAAAAAGTCATTCGAATCAGGAATCATCCGAAAAAAAATTAATCAGCGCTAAGGGACGACTTGATTATTTCCAGTGGCGCATTTGCTTTTTCAGCTGCAGGAAAACACGAAAAAACCTGCAGCATCACATCATCCGAAGATCTTGATCTGCCAATGTCCTCTCTTTCATGAAACAAAATGTAGGGTGTCTTCAGAGGCTACAATGGATTCAAAACATCACCACAAAAGTTTGTGACATGACTATCGTCGAACTTAAGCCAGTCCGTTTCATCCTTGACCGAAACGTAATAATAACCAGACTCCACTCCAGACCCACGGTGAACAATGACTGCATGAAGATTATAATAGTGGTCTGCTAGATTGAAGTGTGAATCTATGTCTAACCTTCGTAAGATTTTTGTGCTTCTGTCTGAGGTTGAGTCATGTTGGAAGAT
>WOGR01005757.1:0-13560 GCA_015342045.1 Leptinotarsa lineolata | reverse complement strand
GGAACACCAGTGTTGATGGTAAAAGTATTCGAGAAATATCCATCGACAGCCATTTGCAGGGAACGTTCTTTCAGAAAGCTGGAGAGCCATACACAAAAGCATTGAAGTTTGGCCAGCAAACCCCAGTGCCACACATGGTCAAAGGCCTTGATTCTCCATGTTCCTCGATTGTGTTATTCCAAATATGGGTGACATACTGTTTCCGAAAGCCATATTGATGATCACTCAAGATGTTAAAGCCTTCCAAATATTTAAGGATATGTTGGTTTACGGCTTTCTCCATGATTTTTGATATCACTGATAGCGACTGGACTATAGTTATTAGGAAGATTTCTCTTGCCCTTTTTGGGAAAGAAGAAGAAAAACCCCGTTTTTTGTAAGACAGGTTGAAAAGTCTGCAAAACACTGGTGCGAGTTCATTTATGCATTTTCTAAGTACGATGACGGGCACTTCATCAGGACCAGACGCCTTGTTGATATTGAGCTGTTTCAAAATTCGCCTGACTAGACGTCGAAAAGTAATTTGAAAAAGGAATATATTTATCCATTGATGATAGAATAATTTCCGTGACTTCAGAAGCAAAAGTCGATGGATTGTTAGAGCTGAAACAAACATCTAGCCAGGGGAAATTTCGAAAATGGTCTTGAAGATCCTCCCACTCAGCAGATCCGTAATTCTAGAGGCGATTTCGAATTGGGGTGGAAGTAACCATCTTCAATTAAATGCCAACAAGCATGAATCCAACCATGACAACCGCTGAGGTATGAGATGTTGCGTTGGTAAAACAGGATTTTCTTTTTCTGCAAGTGTGGCCATTTTTCCGCAAGTTCTGCCTTCAGCTTGTCAAGTCGATGTGTAATATTCTCCTGTAATTGTTTTTCCTTTTTGAAGATAACTGGTCGAAACAACTCGTTTCTGTTTTTTAGCTTTTATGAGACAAACACGTTATTTTGACATGTTCATAACATCTGCTATCTCTCTCACTTCAATTCGGCGGTCGTCCAGCACCATTTGGTAAACTTTGGCGATGTTTTCGTCGGTAGTTGCAGTTTTTGAACCTCCCGAATGTCATCGTTTCCCAAGCTTTAACGGCCACATTTAAATTCAGCTGCCCGAAATTTTACTGTGGTAAATGATGGTGCAGAGTCCCCATATACAGAATCCAACTAATTTTTGATCTGCGTAGGCACATTGCCTTTCAAAAACAAATATTCAATGACAGCTCGATATTCAATTTTGTTCGTTTTCATAAAAACACTCACATCAACTCGCTCGAACAACTGTTACATAACAACCGCGCGCCCGAAATGGCTGAAACTTTGATGAGTAACTGTCAACAGATGACCAACGAAAGTCACTAGCTTCTATTTATGAGTGCTGCTATCTTTGCTAGAACTGGTGGAATAAAAAATAATGAAATATGATACAGACTACAGGAGAGCTATTACTGCTATTGCATGCAGCAAAGCGCAAGCGTCGCAAGCGATCGAAGTGCGAGCACTTTTGAAGATTAAAATCCCGTCCACAATGAACGAGTACGAACAAGTATTTTCTTTGATGTACCGCCTTCCTCTCGATCTTTTTTGAACGCGCAAATGTTCGCTCGCTCCCTAGCCCGTACTCACCAGAAGATTATTGATGCAGAATGCACGCTCGTGCTCGTTTTTTTGGTGAATAAGCACCTTTACAATCCCTTACCTGTGAGTGCAATTTGGTGGGTTTCCCTGGCTTCTTTGTATATCGATTTGTAGGTGGAACCTTTGATGTTGGGTATGGTGCTGGGATCGTGGAAGCTGGGATGTAAGAATAAATTGATGAGAGTATTTTCATCGTCATCGAGGCTTCTAGAAGCCGTCAAGTAACAATTTATGACCTCCCATGCTTGCTTCCTGTAGAACGGATCGGTATTGCTCTGTTTTAACGCATTGAATGCAGTTTCAATCACCTGAAACAGGCAGTGACATTATTCCATATCGAGGTTTTTCATCAAGAGTAGGACAGAGCTCTACCTTAGAAACTGGAAACTCTATGGGTTGATCTTGATCGTGGAATTTCGCTAAAATTGCAGGTGGGTCAAAATCAGTGGCGACATATTCCAACTTTTGCGGTTCTGTCATCATTTTTCTGTTGCCACCTCCAAATTTGCCAAGAACCCTGAAAAGTTGAAAATTTGTGAAATCCAACACCAGCAACTGTATACTCTGAATACGAACTTGAAAGCCACTTGAGCAACCTGATCATTGTTTCGCAAAGTCCTCCACAAGGCTTGCATCAGTTCCGCCCTAACCGGTTGTATATGCTCGTACAAGAAATCGTGTTGCAAGTTGTCCACGCATAGTTCCAAAGTTCTCAGTCCCTATAAAAGACAAATATTTGTTTTACGAATTCAAAACAATTCAAAACCATCTTACCTGACTGATCAAAACATGTGACCCATTCAAGGCGGACACTAAAGGGTCCATCAACATCGGTAAATATGGTAGTAGCGAGCTCAAACGCACTGGAACAGTAAGACACAGCTCCACGAACAGGTCTTTCATGTGCTGTTTGTGTAAACCACTCTGCAACCTATTCAAACCTACAGAAAATATTTAGAATAAGAATTTGCAGATAAAAACACATGGGCTGAAAAGAGCCGGGCCTAAGAAAGAAATGGCGTTTTTTTTTGTTTAAATTTGGCTTCATTCATCAACGTAATCTCCATCAGGAGTCACACAATAATTCCAGTGCCGTTCTATCATTTCATTACCACTTTTGTAGAACGATTTATCTTTAGCCTCAAAATAGGCCCCAGTTTCAGCAATAAGCGAAATTTCCCAGGTGAAATTCTTTTTCGAAGTCTGCGAACAGCCCGAAGTCGCTGTTCACAATCCAAGGGTATATCACAATTGATATTTTTATAGCGGTTCATTAGAAATAATTACTAGTTTGTTCCCGATAACAGTTATCTTTTTTCCCATTCAATCGTCTAGGTGTATCTGGTACGGTTTAAAATATAGCAATATTACGACATGATAAAAGAAACGGCCTGTATGAAGCCAGCGCGTTATTTTGATGCCTTGATGTGATGTCAGCTAACTCACGCAACTTCACTTTTAGATCATTCAAAACTATTTTGAGTTTTTTATATTTTCTGGCGTTTCTGCCTCAATTGGACGTCCACTGCTGCGTTCTGCATCAAACGATAGGTTGCCTTTTATGTTTCGAGATTTGGCAACCCTAGTGTTGCAATCTGGCAAGTGACAGCTCTATAGTAAAGTTGGACATTTTTGAGGTTATACGTACTCAGTACATTTTGACATACGAGCGCTATTTGTGTTGTTTACATCTCAGCCCAAAAATGGAATTAAATCGTGAACATTTTCGTGCAATTGTTTTTTACAACTTTCGACGTGGATTAATTCAGCAACAGTGCATGGATGAACTTAATTCAATTTTTAGCGATGAAGCTCCATCAAGGACCAGTGTTTATCTATGGTATGGTGAATTCAATCGTGGTCGTAGTTCACGTAGTTCACGAATTTCGTGAAGGTCGTCCAAAATCAGTTGTTGTTCCGAAAACCATTGATGCTGTGCGCGAACTGATTTTGCAAGAACGCCATGTGACCTGTCATGAGATTGAGATAACCTTAGGCATTAGTGGGACCAGCATACATTCAATATTGCATAAACATATGACTGCCAAATAAATTTATTCGCGTTGGATCCCACACAATTTGTCAATCGCTCAAAGAAGGCTCGTGTCGATTAGTCGAAGGAAATGCTCAAAAAACACGATCGCGGTGCTTTTGAACACGTCTATGACATCGTGACAGGTGATGAATCGTTGATATACGCGTATGAGCCTGAAAGTAAACAGCAGTCGACTGTTTGGATGTTGTTGTTCCGAAAACCATTGATGCTGTGCGCGAACTGATATTGCAAGATCGTCATGTGACCTATCGTGAGATTGAGACAACCTTATGCATTAGTGGGACCAGCATACATTCAATATTGCATAAACATTTGACTGTCAAAAAAATTTGTTCCCTTTGGATCCCACACAATTTGTCGATCGCTCAAAAATAGGGTTGTGTCGATTAGTCGAAGGAAATGCTCAAAAAATACGATCGCGGTGCTTCGAAACACGACTATGATCGTGACAGGTGATGAATCGTGGATTTACGCCTATGAGCCCGAAAGTAAACAGCAGTCGACTGTTTGGGTGTGTCAAGAGGAGCCAAATCCAACAAAAGTTGTTCGCGCACTTAGCACTTCCAAGCAAATGGTAGCCTGTTTTTTGGAAAAACTGGACATGTCGCAACCGTACCACTAGAACAACGCAGAACAGTCAATTCTGACTGATACACATGTGTGCCAGTTGTTTTTCAAGAAATCAGGAAAACCAACCGCAGAAGACGGATCACTCTTCATCACGACAGTGCAAGCTCTCACACAACTGCATTTTTGAGCACCCAAAACATCGATTTGATGCATCATTCACCGTATAGTCCTGACTTGGCAAAGACTGACTTCTTTTTATTCCAGTACATAAAAACAAGCTGAGAGGTCAACGTTTTTCGACACCTGAAGAAGCGGTTATTGCATTCAGAATGCATATTTTAGAGATACATCAATAAAAGTGGTAAAAGTGCTTCGACAATTGGTTCGTACGCAAGCAAAAGTGTATAGATCTTCATAGGGAATATTTTGAAAAACAAAGTAATTTTCGATGATTGATATTTGTTTTTGTTCTTTAATCCCGAAATATAAAAGGCAACCACCGTATCAATTTGAGTCTTCTGTTGTCTTCAATCGATTGCTTATATTGTGTATATTGTTTTTCATACCTGTCTTGAGAGTTTTGTGGTAGTAAAGTTGATAACGCTATGTTGGCTTATTTCTTGATATTTGGTGACGTATTGGAAATTCAGAATCGCTCGAGTCGCTCTCAATTTTGAGAAAATTCAATTGAGTTTATTGAACATAGCGACTTTGCACCCTGGAAGTTAATCGCAGTGTTTATTGTCAGTGATCGACTGCATGCTGTGATAGTTTAATTCTCAAGTAAAAAAACCTATCTACCTACCTATCCTGAATTCAAAATTGCCGTGTAAAATGCCAATGAGCCACGACATACTATGAATTTCTCATTCTTGACTGAAAAAACGTATGCCTGAACATCCTCAAGTTCGAAAAAATCTGTTTGAAATCTGTTTTGAACCAGCTGTCGCACCCCTAAAAACCACAATCCTCAGAAGTCGAAACTTGTGCGAGCTAAGGACTAACGAGTTCTTACCTTTTAACATGTAATTCCTTACACGGTTGCGAAATCATTTCAGCTTCAACCAGATAAATGTCTGGTCGAGGTTGGAATTGAACTCACGACCTTCCGACCGTGAGTCGGGCACACTATCATCGCGCCAATTCTGTTAAAATTTTCATTTAAAAATCAACTTTCTAGTTACGTTCACGTTTGACTTTTACCAGAATACGTGATAAACAGAGTGTCAATTTGAAAATTTTCCAAAGTCAATATCTGCCTTCCAGTAAGGAATATTTTTAGCTCTCGTGGATCAACCCCCAAGCAGGGGTAGATGTTATTCATAGAAATCCAAATGGAAAGGGGTGTCAAGTGGCACATCATTCTGATTGGCGTTCAATTCTGCTTCCAATGATTCTCTGAAGTTTGACTTTTTGATGAGCAGTTTGCGAAAAATAGCATTCTAAACTCACACAGGTGATTATAATTTGCCTGTTCAAAATGGTTAGAAGAGTAGGTGGCACCGTTCCAACCCTTCAATGACGAGAATAATTGTATCAAGCGTGGGATTTTTTATTCGGTTGTTATTGTGAAATGTCTTTCTTCAATTTGCGAGAAAGACATTTCAAACATAAAATCTACTAACGCTTATCTTATAAACTGTTTGAAATGTCGTCCACTTTGCTCTAAAAAAAGTCTGTTTTGAAATCCTCCTCTAAAATTACGGAAAACTTCACTAGGAATTGACTAGCATGCTGCTGTAATTCGTCTCATAAATTCTTCAATATCGGAAGGTTGTGTTTTATAAACATCGGATTCAAGATGCCCCCAAAGAAGGGTGTTGAATTCGGTGATCTCGGAGGCCATGGATTGGTAGAAGGGGGCACCCTTCTACCAATCCATCTATCTGAAAATTTCTCGTTTACCCACTGTCGGACACAAAAATAATAAGGTGGAGCACTGCCCTGCTGGAAATGTAACGGATCCTCCTGCAAAAGTTCGTTACCTTCTGCATTCATTTCAGTTTGTATCTCGTGAGTTATAAGATGATAGATAGTCTCTTCAAGCATTTCAAGGTACAGATTACCAGTCAAGTTTTCTTCCAGAAACAATAGACCAATAATGGCATTTCTAGGCCAAACATTAACTTTTTGTGGGTGTTGTGTATGCCCTTTTCAAAAAGTATGTGGATTCTTGTCACTCCAATAGTAACAATTTTATCTATTAACATTGCCATCCCCAAACATTCACTCACTCACAGAAGTATGGTACAGACAAGGATATTTAGCTACGTTTGCGAGGATGTCATACTTAGAATCTATGGGCGCCCTCTGTGTATATATTTAGAAGTAGTGATGGAACAGGTGCAAACATTGCCTGGGCTCTGAACTAAAACCATTTCTATGTGTGAAGGATGAAATTTTGAGACAATCTCTTCTGTGCCTGGCTTCACATAAAGAGCATATAGTGGTGATTCAAGTAGAAATTTTGATAATCAACAAGCAGAGTGTATTCCTACTTTGAAGGTACAATATTAATGTTAATATAACAGGTAATTACGTAGAGTCATTTTCTATATTAGTTCATTTTTACTATCAATTGAGTCGTCAGGATTTCAACAACTTTTTTTTATGCTAGTGTTCTGTCAGGCAGCTTTAGGCAAACCAAACAAAATTCAATCAAATTCATGTATCTTGTGGTCGACGTTGTGATTTGGGTCGAATTCGAATCATGCTTGTAGTTCCAAAAGTAGAGACAGTCCTTGAATATCTGGCTAGAATTTTGGGGAACCTAGATTCTACATAACTGCTGATGAAGATTGCTGGAATCCTGGATTGCATATCAGAGAAGTAAAAAGAAGAAAATCGTTGTTTCCCTGATGGTTTCCGAAGATAGGATTACGATTAGGAGTTGTTAGGTTGAATGCATGAAATATTGAATACATTAAACGTTGGAGTAATTTATCATATTTTGTTACTGATGATATTGATAAACATTGCTATCGAAGAAACGGATGAGTAGTATAGAACATGTAGTTTTTTTAAAATCTTTGACTTCCTGATTTTATTTTAAATATTAAAACGAAATGGTAAATCTTTTTCATTATTTTATGGGATTATTTTGTTTGAGTACGTTCTTTGTAAGTGCGAACGAGTTAATCTACAGAGACGAGTATCGAAAAGGGAGCACAACATTTCTGTAATTTACTGTAGATGGCGTTCAAATGGGATCAGTTGATTTTGAGACCCCTTTTCAATACTCTCAATTAAATTCCTATAAAAAATCGAAAGTCAAATCGCACTTTTGCTTCCGCAAAATCACGATCTAATCATTCCCACCTGTGCAATAACTATTATTTTTTTTCTAAAATGAAAAAATACAAAGAGTACGTCATGAGATGTTACAATATACTCAAAATAAGGGAGGTGAAATTACTTTTCTTCCTCAGGGGGAAGTATGAGTTTTCTCCCCGATGGGAGGAAGAAGATTATATACTTTCTATAGGCGTAGCAGGAAAAGTGTTCACTAGGTTAAGACTGCATGGTATAGAATACAAAGATTTGTTTGGAACAGAAGTGTCAAAACTTATATTTGTTTAGATGTCAGTCAAAAAGTTTGTTCATTCAATTCGACAGAAATTCAAAAGTCATTTATGATTCGATCATTTCGTTAACTAAATTGAAAAACAGTAATTTTTTTGTTGGGTATAAGTTGTTTTAGTTGTCAATACTTCAGCTGTGTTATATATTATTCTAATGAGAAAAACTTATGATTATTATTATAATTTTCTTGAAACCGACTGAGTAAGGGCCGTGACCTGAAATCGTATTCAATAAAGGACCTCCCATTGTGTTGCTCTTACTAAATTGATAATAAGTCGATGAAATAAGTGAAATGAACCCTGCTAGCAAAGCGTACGCCTCTGCGGACACAAGTTAAAATAAAGGGCAAAATAAATCTGTTAGTATGTTTGTCTAAGGCTGGCTTAAGAACACTAATTATCAAACTTGGCGAAACTGTATTAAGATTATGCAGCAAGGTGAGCCTCTCTCCTGCTGCTGTACTATTAAATATTGTCAATTTAGCAATTTGCAAAGTTGGTGCCTGCCCGCGTGATTTTCTCTGTTATTATAGATAATGGCATGCTAAATGCGTTGACTTTACCGTGAGAGTTTGTTTTAGAATGTTATTATTTGACAGCTGACGGCTTACCAAGCGTTTCAGGTTATGTTCGCAGACAATTTTAATATATTCCACTGATTTCAACAGTTCTAATAATATTGCGAAGGAACAATAGTTTCTTGAAATATTCAAGGTTACTTATTCAAGGCCCCAAACAAATGGTTGAGAAAAGTCCAAAATTTGCTATTATTATCATTAGTATCATCAGAATATATATTTTATGACCGCAGGGTGTTGTCTAACTACGGTACGGAACTTCAGGTGATTTGTTAGGTCGGGTTAAGGAAAAAAGTTCCTTTGATCATATACTTACTCATAGAGGAAAATTGGTGCAAAATTTATCAGTCAAGTGAAAATACTAATGTTGAATTTGAAAAATTTTTAGAAATCTCCAGGTACTATTTTGAAATCGCTTTTCCTCTGAGACGAAAAAAAGAAACAATTAAACAAAACCGCAAACCTTGGTTAACTGAGGGCTTGATGATATCGGGACAAAATCTGAAGGATCTGTATTTTCTCACATTGAATGGTAGTAATGTTATGAAAAATTACTACATCAAATATAAAAGGTTATATAGGAAATTACTAAATGAGGCGAAAAAGCTTCATAACTCCAACTCACTAGCGAACTCTAAACATAAATCTGTCACTGCTTGGAATATTCTAAGATCCAATAATGAGGAAATAAAAAAAAGGAAAAATAATACTTAATGTACGGAATAATCTCGTCACTGAACCTGCAGAGGTATCTAACTGTTTCATTAACTACTTTTATGACATTTCAAATATTCTTTTGCAGAAAAATAAGATTACCAAAAACGAAGCAACCCTTAAATACAACAATGCTCACTCCCTCTACTTCATACCTGCCACAGAGTATGATATACTAGCCATTGTCATCAACCTAAGCCACTCCAATTCCACCGGTGACGACGGAATAAGTACGAATATACTTTAAAAATGCATAAATTTTATAGCTGAACCTCTTACCTACTTGATCAATTCCTCCTTGGAAGAGGGGATTTTTCCTGAGTGCCTGAAGATATCAAAAATTGTATCAAAATTTCAGACCAATTTTCCTCATTAGCCCATTCACAAAAATATATGAAAAATATATTTCAAACCTTTAGATAACATTTTTTAATAAATGGAGTCTATTTAATGTGAACCAGTTTGGTTTTCGCAAGAGATTGTCGACAAATCAAGCGATTACACAGTTCCTCAACAACGTGTACAGGGAGTTGGATGAAGATAAAAAGACGCTAGGGATATTCATAGACTTAAGTAAGGCATTCGATCTGTTAGATCAGAAAATTCTCCTAACAAAACTTGAAATGTATGGAATCAGGGGAATAGCCCACAAATGGTTTGGAAGTTACTTAGAGGATAGATACGCCTACGTAGAGGTTAGCAGAAATAAATAAGAATCTAAAAATTTTTCTCTCGGGGTTCCGCAGGGTTCAATATTAGGTCCACTCTTATATATAATATATGTGAATAATTTTTATAGTGGTCAGTTCGTTATGTATGCTGACGACACATCTTTATTGATAACTCAGGAAAATATTAAAGCCACAGTTAATAAAGCATCTGATGAAATAAAAAGAACCCAAAAGTGATTCTCAGACAATGAACTTTTGTTAAATGATAGAAAAACTGTGCTTTTACGTTTTAGTCATTCAAGAACCATTCCAGATCACAGTTTACTAGTAACGTCAATTAATGGATCGATTCAACAACAAGAGGAGACAACATTTTTGGGTTTGGAAATAACAGGAAATCTCAAATGGAACAAGCATATTGATACGACAAAAAAGGTATCCTCAATATCTTACTGTATTAAACAACTATGCTTATTGATACAGTACCATGCATACTTTCATTGTAACATTTCCTATGGTTTTCTAGCTTGAGTAGCATCTAGTGATTATTCCAAGATACTCAAAATTCAAAAAAGAACCATAAGGTATATAGCAGGAGTTACTAGAAGGACAAGTTGCAAACTCATCTTCCAAAATCTAAGTATATTGACTGTTACAAGTATATACACTTATGAGATATTGAAATATGTGAAATCTCATACAACCAGTTTTCCTACTCTTTATGCTAATGAAAATTATAATACTGAAAATTTCCTTCAGTTGAAAGTGCCAATACACAGATTAGTTGTACCTAATTCATGTTCCAGACTTATGGCTATTAAATTGTACAATAAACTACCAAGTACAATAAAAAATCTGGCTCTAAAACACAGTATAACAATCAAATCAAAAAGTTGCTCCTGGATAATTCCCTATTACTCTCTTAAAGAATATATGGATGATGACCTGTACTTGTGTAACATTTTAGGAAGATTTTAATAACGATGCTGTTACATGAATAACAGATTATTCTTGTTTTTAACTACTATATATTATGTACAAGTCCAACATTTTAGGCCGATTTTAATAAGGATGCTGTTTCATAAATAGCAGATTATTTTATGTTTTGACTATTATATATTATATTATCTATGTAAATTTTATATTGAGCCTCTAAGTGCACGAAGTTTGTATTTTTAATTTTGTATTTATACACGTTTTGACATACTCAATATCATCTATAGATGATCCAATTGAATGAATATTATTATTATCATTATATTATTATTATTATGTCCGGAGTTGCTTCGTTTCAGAGATACAGGGTGTTAAAGTTTAAACAAAAAAGGTATTTATAAGATATGATAAATATTCTTTCACCAATTTTTTTGAAATATGCTATAGTAATTTGAAGTAAAAAGACGCTAATTTAGCCCAAACTAAATTGAAATTATTAAGTCCAGTGGCGTCTCAATGGGCACCATAGCCAACAATATTGAGAAAACAAAAGAACGACACTGACTTTTTCGTAGTTCTTTATTTTTTTTAGATCAGGCATCATGAAATACAGTTTTTTTTCCGCTTGTGATTTCTTCAAATCAAATTTCATTGTGGAGAAAAAAAATCACTCCTAAAAACTTGCTATGGACAACATAAAATAGAAACCAAAAAAGTAAACAATAAACAATTTCGAGCTTAAAGTGAATGAGCGGAATGTTTACCTTCTGATAAAATACACGACTGCAATCGGTTTGTCATTGATAGTCTGACACGTTCAAAAATATCTTAGAGTATTCATTATGACATTGCAACTGTCAATAATTTGATTCCTCAAATAATTCACATCTAGTACAGGTGTTTTATAAACAAGAGCCATCAGATAACCCCATAAATTTAAATCTAAAGGATTCACATCAGGACTGCGACCTGGCCACTTTTGTATTCCTACAGGTCCGATGCAGCAATTAGGGTAGGTGATGTAGGGATGCTGACGAGCCAGAACACTAAAACCAGCTGGAGCCCCGTCATGCATAAACCACATGTTGGTTCTTACAAGTACCAGTACTTCTCGTAACAAAATGGTAAATGATTTCACAAAAAGTTCATGTAGGAATGATGATAATAATTGAAAGGTTACTCAGTACAAGAGATACTAACCTAGCCTAACAAATGGCAGAATTCAACTCCGATACATGATAAATCAAGGCAGATATTGCTCTTCCATCCAACCATCCAACTTGCTGGTAGAAAAAATTGACCAATTAGGTAGTCACCAATCATTCTTACCCAAATGTTCATCAAAAATTGTTGCTTTAAATGAGTTTCTCTAATTACGTGAGGATATTTGTTGGTCCAAAAATGGTCATTATGGAAGTTCATGATAGCATCTCATGAAAAATTTGCTTCGTCTGTAAATAAAACATTTGGGGAAAAATCATTATTGTGTGCCATTGTATGAATCGAACAGCTGCAAAATATATTAATCTTGGGTGAAAACCTCGAGGTAGTAGAGTTTGAATCTGCTCTGTGTGATGTGGATATAGGACGTTTTTTTTTAGAACTGTTCATATGGTTTTTGAGCTGACTTCCAGCTGCAGTGCAATCTTCCTGGTACATCAAGTATAGCTACTTCTAGTTCAGGCGTTGTTACAGTTTCTGGTCTTCCACCACCTGCATAATATAAACCACTTCCATTTAGAATTCAACGCCCTGTATCTCATAAACGATGCAACTTTGAACATATGTTCATGAAAACTATTTTTGTCAAACGACCTAACGAATCACCCTATGAAGTTTCATACCGTATTTAGGAAACACCCCGTATATTACTCTGTAGTTTCAGAAAATATTATAAACCAGACTCAGTTGTCTGGAAGTTATCAGAATATGGGGCTTCTGTCATTATTCATTATATTAGGACGTGTCTAGACTTGTATACACACGTGTCCATACACGTCTCTATGGATATAGATACTTCTGAAGAAGCTATTGTATAGCGAAACACATGTCGCGTTTTTCTGAAACTGTGCAGTGAAATTCTCACAATAAAGTCTTTCTTGAATACGTTATGAATTTTCATCAAATATCGGCCAATTCCATCACATACAGAGTGGTCCAACGAAAAGTATGCACCTTGCTTTTCTCCTTTTTTTGTAACTAAACGCAAAAATGCTCGGACACGTCAATTTTGGTTTTGAGGAAGACACAGTCTAGATATATTTTTCTACCTGTGCCTTCAACCCCTTAGCGAGGGTGAGTAACAACCCTAAAATTTTAAATCGAAAGTGGGGTCGAGTGATATATCATTTGAAAGAGCGCAAAATTATCTTTCTAATGATACCTAATTTGTTGTATTTTACTCGAACATTCGGTTCTTATAAAGAAAAACAACTACAACCATCAGTACTTTGAAATGTATAATGGACTTATCAGAATCCTACTCCAGCAAGTACTGAAAATGTGACCCATTCGCTTCCATGCAATAATACAGATTTTGTTCAAATCTATTCCTAACATTCTGTGGCATATCAGATGTTATACTTCTGCACTCTGCTGTAATTTGTTGGCGAAGATCTTCTATGGACTCGGGCTGCGTAGCAATACATTCATTTTTCAAGTGTCCTCAAAGGAAAAAGTCTAAAGGCGATAAATAAGGTGACCTGGCAGGCCATTCGATTGGGCCTCTCCTCCAATCCACCGTCCAGGAAACCGGTCATCTAAAAACTCTCTTACCGGAGCAACATAGTGAGGAGGTGCTCCATCTTGCTGGAAAT
>WOGR01005756.1:0-13562 GCA_015342045.1 Leptinotarsa lineolata | reverse complement strand
AAAGGATAAATCCTTTTATAAACATGGTATAGAAATGATGGAAAGGCGTTGGAAAGATTGTATCACTCGAAAAGGAGATTATATTGATGAATAAAAATGATTTTTGGAATAAAATTGTTTTCGTTGTCAGTCTCGGGACTTATTGAACGAAGGTACTTTGGATTTCTTATTAATTCTATTGAAAACACCTTCTCATAGGACAAAAAATATTGTGTTTTTTGCATAAAAAAGTAAACAATTGATTTCCGAAGACTTCCAAAAACCGTTTGTTATGTAACGGTCTCAACATGCCTCACTTATTCTGAGGCCGTTTTCTAAGGCATGTTGAGCGAGACTAGACATTTTCGATCTATGGAAACGAATATGTAAAATATGTCCCTTAGTGTTAGCTATTATAGTAGGCACGCTTAGTTTCATCAACATATTTTCCATTGCATTCTCGTGAACTCCAAACTTTTCCCCGATGATGCAAACTTGCTTAGCGAAACTAACGTCATGAGACAGTAAAAAAGTGTTTCTAGTGATATGGCAGAGGCCAGTTGATCAATTGTATTGAAGTTGCGATCCATGATATGTTCATCTAAGGCAAGTGGTCTGTGCCTAACATTGGCAGGTGGATCGGAGTTGAAGTATTTCTTTTAGAAAATAGAGCGAATTTGAATTCTTGTGCTGTAAACAAATTGACCTGTTCTTCTCCAAGAAAAAAATACTCACAAATCTTGGTGGAAAGTTCAACAAGGGGTTTCATTACAACACTTTTTTGCACTGGATAGTGGTATAAATTTTTGTTGAAATAGAGGTCAGTATGAATGGGTTAGGAATGGACTATATGACAGTTTACTGTCAGTTTATTGGTCGAAAAGTATATCTATAAATGATATCTTTCTTTTGTTTGTTTTATTTTTCATAGTAATCTGAATGCGGGGGTGAATGGAATTGATGTGGCGTAGAAACTATTTTAATGCTTGTGACTGAATACCTAAAGTTATTCCGTTGGGAATATGTGGTGGTGAGAACATGGTTCATTGATGGGTATCATAGTGAAGAGAAAGACGACATCAAAGTTGATCAGAATAAGTGCTCGTTTATGTCATTACAGTAGTCTTGTTGAGTATTTCCCAAGAGAATGAGTTAGCGAACAAATGGGGACGACAATTGAGCAGAATGGAAGATTTGGCTTGTGAATCTTACCATAGAATATGGAAAGTAAGGCTTCAGACATCTGTAGTTGGTGCTTGTCTTCAGATAGAATTGGAAAGAATCCATTGAGTTTTTGAATTTTATTTCGCATTTCAACCGTGGGGTTACACTTGAGTATCGTATAGGTAGCTGTGTCTAGAAGATCAAGTATTTTCTATTGGTAATTTTTCAGTAGTGTTAAGGACTGCCGTAGTATCGACTCAATCTTCAGAAAGTATGATAATTCCCTTGTCAGCATTTCACTGATCAAGAGCTTCACGTTTTTTGGCGCTGATTTTAGATTTCGGACGCTTGACGTCCTGGAGGAAATGCGTCTCTTCCAATTTTATCTACACGAACGTGTCACGGATAGCATTGTAACACTGCTTGCATCCCACGAAATCAAGACGATTCACAAGCCAATTGACCAACTACACCTCTGTCATCATCAAGCGTAGCTGCTGCCTTATGAATCCGGAGAAATCTGCGATTGCAGAAGACGTCCTAGCAGAAATAGTCCACGTTATAAATCAGTAAAAACTGATGACCAGTAATACAATGTGTTACTACACACGACTACATAGAAGAGTAATTGGGATCTATATTGATTCGGACCATTTGAACAAAAATGGGGTATCCTAATGAACAGAACATGGTATCAAATATTGAAAAAGACCAAAAATGAACTGGAATACAACTCCGATCAACCACCAGCAGCACACCTACCAACAACTCGCGCCAATTAGAATAAATATTTTCGGGTCAATCAGTAGTGAGCATTCTCATGACACCTCCTTCACCACTTCCTTCTAGTGGATACGGAGCTCCTCAGTCAGTCTTTGCTGAGACTTCGGAATTCTACCTTGATTTTCGCAGTCAATTCATACACCACTGAAGATATCTGAAGATATATGCCTCAGTAGTAGACAAAACATTTGGTTTCATAACTCTTTTTTTCGACCATGGCCTACCAGATAGAATTTTCTTCTCTTCAATTGTGACTTCGGCCATGGAAGCCTATACTCCTATATCTGCCTACGAGCAGAGAGAGCGATAGCAGATATGTTGCTTATCGTTCGCTTCAGCTTCGTACGAGGTATGATACTCTGAAAGAATTTGATTTTCAATTATGGGAAATCTTCGACTTCGGGTTGATGTAGGACACTACCTTGCACTGACGAGAGGCCAAACAGCCCGAAGTTATATCGCCAAAAGCATATGCAGGAATTTCTTCTGTGAAGAATCTTGCACTAACACCTTCGCGTGGTATTAGCTAGGGGAGTTTTCTGAACCTACTATTTAGGTAAGTGAAGACTGGTCTGAATGAATTGTTCCTTTAGGTTAACTAATTTGAATAATGATTTGGAAGCCTGCATCTTTAGTAAGATGAATCTCAGCGGATATTTGTTTTGAAATTTTATGTTTATAATCATATTATAAACATAATTATGGAATCAATTCGATAGTACGAATTTATTTTGAGAATTCGGGTTGTGAAAAATTCATTTTTGGGATCACCCGGAGTATGAAAATATTATTTTAATGCATAACCCTCTCACAAACCCTCTCACAAACTCGATCGAGTATCATACTGTATACAATTTTATGCTGCTTGCTGAAATAAATGAAGGTTCTTTTTATTGAATTGGAGAATCGTTTTATTCTCTCCACCAAATGGGCTTCATTAAAGACCAACTTTAACTTCGTATACAAATAATGATTTATCAACTAATTCTTTTCCAAAAAACAAATAACGAACACCCGTTGAATTCATTATGAACGAAGGCGCGTGGAAAAGGATAACTGAAACAGCAGAGGGCAAAGCACCATGGCAAAAAATGAATTATGAAAGAGAACGATACTATATTTTTGCAGGATAACGAAAAAATGCCAGACGAAAACTTGGCAGTACTGAATCAGAATGGTTTTCGACAGTGTGTTCAGAATGGTAATAGTAACAGTAATAGTGCTTGAGTATGCGTAAACGATATGTATTTTTGAGCATTTGCAGTATCTTAGAAAATGGAAAAATATATATCATTTAATTCCAATATTACGGTACTTGATACCGTAATATGTTACCTAGCAACACTTTTTATTTTTGAAAGCAATGATGTTTTAGTTTTGACTTTTGACCAAAAATAGTAAGAAGAAATGCACAATGATGAGTTCATAACCTCATAATTCGAAGTCATAGCAAACTGGAAAAATACGTACTGTTCGCCCTCTTTTCTGATGTTATTACATATGTGTATTTATATATTCAACTACTCTTCAATCAACCCTAGTGAATGAAGAAAGACATAATTATGAAAAGTTTATGAACTTTTTCTCGTTAAACACATTTTTATAACAACTTTAGTGAATGAAACATTTCAGGAGACTGAAATGTTTCATTCACTAATTATCATTTTTCTTGTATTTTGCTCAAATAAAGTCAATTTTGATTTCATTGAACCTGATAACTAATGATAGCTACTTTTGATCTTCAGGTCTTTTTACTTTGGAATATATGTTTCTAGTGGATGAAAAAACTATTAAACTATAACAGAGTCCTATTTATATTTCTTCAAATTTATTTTGCCTAACTAAAAATGATACTATCAGTTCAAACTGCCAAATCAAAGTTTGTTTGAAGGTGATTGACAATGTGGTGAATTTCATCAGTTGGGACTTCCATTGTCTAAAATGATTTGAAATCCCTGAAATAACCAATACAATCGAAAATCAAAAAAATAGCTGGAAATAGCAAATATGTGAAAAACACTTGTAAAATGCTATTCATGTAGCAAGTGTTTCCTAAATTATCTTAACCAATTTTCATCGCAAATTTTCAGGACAAATATATTGAGTAAAAAACCTGAAATAAATTCATAGTGGAATGAAATACAAGTAAAAAATACAATACAATTAAAAATTGAGCGATTTCAAGTCACGTTACTTCACGACGTTTCGACTGTTAGTATCCACAATCGTCTTCGATTGTGTATACTACTACTATGAGTGAATGAATGAGTGTTAAGAGAGTGACTTTGGCATTTATAAGTATTGATTCTTTGATATTCCGGATCTCGTGTTAGTAATATGTCATCCACCGCAATTATTACGTAAAACACTATGTTCAGATATTTTATAACTGTTATGATCGTTTGTACCTTTCATATCCTTCATTTCAGAATCTACCATACTTGTGTTGAATAATTTCAATCAGATATGAATAGAATAAAACGATTTTGAATAATTTCAGTTCAACTTGTGTTGGAAAATTTTGAAATAGGTTATATCTGAAGAGAAATAGAATATAATATTTCAAAATGATTCCAATCTTCCAGAAATCGATATATTTATCTGGAGTAATACCATAGGCCATCGATGATTACAACAAAATTTACTTTAGTCTACGGGATTTTCCGGGATTTTCTCAATATAATACTACATTATGTTTTTACCCCGATCTTGAAGTAATTGTCGAATATACACAGTCCATAAAAAATATTTCCGTTAACAAAGCTATCGTTCCATCTACTAAACTTCATTATATGTATCAAAGTAACACTTCATTATGATATTTCCACAGGAGAGTTTAAAAACTGCAACACCTCTTTCGCCATATAATAGCTTCTTCAGGTGTCAGTATGAACATATCGTTGAAAGAACATGATATGGTTATCCATAATTATTTTCAGTATGGAACACGACTCCGAAATATTCATGTTCCACAAGGAAACGTTCAATTTGATCCCTCTGACCCAACACTTCTAAACATCACTGCATTCTAATTGGTGTAGTAGCTAAAATCACCGAGTGGATTACATGATATTTATTGCCTATGGTCGGCTTAATTACGGTTGATTTATTATCTTGTTTTATGGACCAAACATTAGGAACAAAAGCTGCCAGCAAATTATGTGACTCTATCATGTAATTTTACAGAGCAGAATTGTGTTTACAGTATTTTTTCAATGCAGTTTCATTAATGCAATTGATGAGAGTTGTGTTGTAAAATTTGCTCTTTATGGAGTACTGTACAATTTTTAAGTTTCAACAAAAAGAAGTTGAAATGATCTGTGTGATTGTTATTCAAAAGATTCGTTTTTGTTGTATCGTGCTTAGTTTCAGAGGAAACATAAAGAGTTAACCGCTCGCTTGTAAGCCGTGTAATTATTATACAGTGTGTAAAAGACAAATGGAATAAATTTAGTATCTCGGTTACTGTGCATATTTTTGAAGGAGGAACACTGGTTTAGGAGGAAATTCAAAGAAGCCGCATATATGATGTCCAACAACGTATTCAACTAAGCCAGCGTAGAGATACGCAACACATGGAAACCCATAATTTAAGAAAAAATGGCCAACTCTCGCCAAACGGTCATCTTCCGCTAAACCGGTGAAGCGGAAAGTGGAAAGAGGGGATAGGTGAAAATACTTGAATGATCCATAAATAGTCATCTCTCGAAGGAATTAGTCCAGTCATCACCAGGAGACGATTGTATATACTAATAATCGAAACGTCGTGAAGTAACGTGGCTTGAAATCGCAAATTTTTTAATTTTATTTTCTTTTGTTTCAATTGTTCAATTTTTTACTTGTTTTTATTTCACTGTTGAATCACTTTTGGGTTTTTTTTGCTAAATATATCTGTTATTTTCAGCTATTCTTTTTGATTTTTCAATTGTATTGGTTATTTCAGGGATTTAAAATCATCTTATACAATATTAGACAATGAAAGTCCGAACTGATGAAATTCACCAAAAAACATTCTCAATCACCTTTGAACAAACGGAAAATTTCCTAATTCACCGCCCATATCTCAAGGAAAAATAAGCAAAATAGAGAAGCAGTTTCTCGAGTTTGCTCATGTGGGGCAGCTTTCAATGCAATGAATGATGAACTCAAATTAGATGTAATGCTTGAGTTTGAGGAAAACCCAAATACATCGGCATCCACTACATTCAATGATAACCATACATCGATAGTAAACATATTGAAAGAAAATGAAATGCATCCCTATGAAATAATACCTACTCAGGAGCTCATCGAAGACGATTTTGATAAAATAACTTATTTTTGTGAGCGTGTTGGATAACAATATCATCCAATCAGAAGACGTTACCCTCAAAAGGTTAATGTTTGAATAGGGATTGTAGAAAACCATATCATCGATCCCTTTTTAAGTGGGGGCAACTTGAATGGCGATAATTATTTGGCACCATTTCAAAATGATGTCATTCCAAGTTTAGCAAATTTATATTCTGATCCAGGAAACCCTCAAGTTCCAGTGAATACGATATGATTTCAGCAGGATGGAGCAGCACCACATTACCAAGTTAATGTCCGGCAATACCTCGATACAATATTTCCCTCCTGATCCCACCTCATCTTTTATCATTAGATTTTAATGGGGCTTTGTAAAAAGCAATGTGCACAAAACTAAACCTTAAGATTTGAATGACTCAAAAGAACCAATAACGCTTGCGATTAGGTCGGTCACGTCTGACAGTTGAATAATGTTAGAAGACAGTTTTATTTGAGATTAGGATGTTGCCAAAACGATCGCGGAGTACCTTTTGAACATCTACTTCATTAACATCCATAGTTTTCATTGGTTTACTACATTTCATTACGTTTTGCATTACATTTCAGTTTTTGGGTGTATTTTATTGAATTTCGTTAACCACATGATTTTAATTTATTTTATCTTAATTGTTGCAATGAACTTGGAACCGATAACATATTTGAATAGAGAATGAAGAGACCTTCCGAACGATATATCACAAACTTATGCTTTGAAACATTGGGGGTTGTACCTGTTATTTAAAGGGAGTTGAAGATAGGGGTAGTATCTTTACGTTGAAGAGTGTCAAATTATAATTTGAATTTGACGTGTTTCGGATTATTGTTTTAGATATGTGCAGTAACCGTAATAATGAATTTATTCCTTTTGGCTTTTACACACTAAATGAAAGTACCTTTACATTTCTCAAATTCCACGTTGATTACATGAAAGCTGAAAGTGAAACTGAAGTAAACCCACACACTCATTCCAACTCTTCTATTCATGAAAGTACTCGAATTGCTTTTCAGATAACTGGATGGATAAGAATTGCTAGAATATTTCTCATTTGTCGAAGTGACCGTCGAAACATTCCACCTACCATACTAGTAGTGAAGACTTCCAAGATTACTTTTTCACAAAGATTTTTGTTCATGAAATGAAAAAGCATCAGCCATCGCTAGACTCCGGTTGTTTTCTCAGTAGAAGTCACATTTACTGTAAAATAGTTTAGGGGCTAAACACTACCTCATCAAATAAGTATGAACAACACCAAATCTGCTCGAATGCAATTCATTTATGTGCTTGCTAATGAAAAGGCTGCAGAACCCCTTTCATTTGATCAAGAACGATATACAAACATAAAGATTCGATCAGACAGAACTTTCATAACATGTTAGACTGGATCTCTAACTGCACACGCTGTACTTCCTGGTACAGAACAATGATTACACCACAGTCAGGAGAGGATATTATTCAAGAAATTAACAACGATCCTTCGACATTTACTACTTTACAGTCCAATGTCAGTGATTCAAAGTATTTGGAGGGTTTTGAAACAAAGTTACTCTATCCATACCACATAGAACGGGTCTATGTACTGTTGCCAAGCGATGGTCCAAGGCGATTAGATGTTTGTCTGTAGTTCTTTCGAACAATTTCAATTCCAATTTCACGTCTAACTTTTTGTCCACAAATGAGTTTTTCACGGGATGCTATGAGAAACTTCCATAATGATCCTTTTTAGTTTCAGATGAACGTGTGAGCAGAAATTATTGGTGAAAACCTCATAGGGCCATATTTCCTCATTTTTTTCCTCCCTCATTCAATGGTGTGACTTACAGACAGTTTTTCGAAAACCAAGTGCTGGGATTATTAGATAATGTACGTAAATACGACGATATATGTGATTTAGGCGGGAGGGAGTACCTACAATTTCAATTGTACTGCTCCTATGTGTCTCAAGGACACTTTTGCTAAGCAGTGGACAGGTCATAAGGAACCTCAGCCTTGGCCACCAAGATCTCCGTATTTGAATCCCTTGGATTACTTCTTCCATGAACATCTTGAATCAATCATTCATGCGATGTCAGTGATGAATGTGAATGACTTGCGGAACAGAATTTCAATCAAGATGGAGAAGTGAAAAGCCAAAACCTTTCTTTCCCAAAAATTATTCTCTCCTAAAAAATATACTCTTTCCAATTTGAAGAATTATAATTAATTTCAGTGTCATTCGCAATACCACAGAAATTTTGGAAAGTTTACGACAATCGATTTGGAGAACTGATTTTTCTTCTTAAATATTAAATTGAAGCTATTGAATAATTTTTGAAATTTGAAAGTGTCTTGCGGTAATTTTTTGGAAAAAAAGCATTAACTAATTTGTTAGAAACCATTTTCAGACCATTGTTTCATGACTCACGAAAGTGCAGATAGTAACCTTTTTTATTTCGAAAACTGAGTACGATACAACGAAAATTTACTGTACCAGAAAGTTGTAATTGCATGAGTTCCATCTGATACATTCAATCTGAAAAATTCCTAAATATCAATATGTTACCTCTGCGACGCCACTGAAATAACTATTTTGAATCCAATTGCAGTAAAATTAGCTCTTCATTTCGCTACATCCTAAATATCCAAGTTTAGACATTTCTTGTAATATTCTATACGAATTTTTAGTTAAATCTCTGAGCATTTTTTCACACACCAATTCATAGGAGCATTTTTAGGTAGTCGGTCAAATTATGTGGAAACAATTCAAAACAGATCTTTTTTACCCTCAAATACAACAGTCTCTTCTAATGGAGCTTTCCTTCATAAGATTGAAGGAGAGGTCTCTGTATAATCTTATTTTCAAGTGAATTTGTAAATTAGGATTCCTAATTGAATAAAGACCTATCTATCTAGGCATCATTATGGATGCAAAATAACTCCATCTCTCAGATGAGTCATACATACAACACACGTGCTAAAACTGAACAGAAAACAAATGTTCCCCTTTGTAGACTTACACACACACACAGAAATTTATATCATACTTTGGTCCAAAATTGTTGAACCTAGTCCCTATAGAAGTCATTCCTAATAAACGTAAAATGAAATCAAAATTGAAAGAATATGTGAACCATAATTACAACAAACTAAAAACCGTATATGAACTCGTATAACAATAGAAAATGCAGAATACAATATACAATAAATAACCAAATTCTCTCTCCCTCACAACGAATTTTACTGTTTTTTTTTCTTCTTGTTAATCACCACTCAGTAGGTAAATATTCAATTCAATCCAGGTTGATGACTACAACACAAGCATTGCTCAGGTAGCTCAGCCTGAAATCACAATTTCTAGTTTTTCTGTCCTTTTTTGTTTTGCTTCTCTTTCTTTTTTCTAGTTTCTCAAGTTATCTAGTTTTAATTGTGAATCAATTTTGTATTTATATTGTAGATTATGCTTACTTACTTGAAAAAAAAAATGTAAATTGAAAAACTCACTATTATAAACTGATATATTGAATTCAGATTATGCACAAGTTGAATCTCTATCAACATATGGTACTTGCTTTTGGGCGATTTCATGCTCAAAATGGACTATGATAATGTAGAAATAGGACATATACAAAAAAGTATTAGATCTCATGAAAGAAAATTCATATGTATTTTTCAAATTGGGAAATTATCGGAGACCATCGGTGTTACCTTGCACAAGATGTCAAAAGTTCTGGATGGCAACATGGCAGATATTTTGAAATCATCACAATCACGTTGTTAGTATGTCATGCTTTTCAAACAGTTCAGGATTATATTTCCACAAAGCACAACATTGATTCACATGTTCATAATTGATTTTCGCCAAAATGATATTTTCGCCTATCTTCGCAACCAGCACCTTGATTTAAAAAAATGCAACCTGTATATATTTGTGTAATCATCACATAATCGTCATATCAATGAACTAGCTTATAAGTACTAGAGACAACAGAAAATATGAAAAACGAAAAACATCTTCATTCAGTACAATTATATTTTGGAAAATTTCGAGAAGATTTTTAAACTTCTAGTGCTCTTTGAGATTTCATATTTTCTAATGATGTCAAAATAAAGATACAGGCATTTTAATCAATATTTTGGTTTATTGAAATACTCTCAATGTAATCTACCTGAATATAGCTGAAGTTCAATGTCTGACTTCCTTTAGTTGATTGAAATTTCACCATATTCCTCAGCACTTCTTTCACTGATAAATCCTCGATATCAACAATGCGAAAAGCTGTCATATTCACAAAGTTATATTTGAAATCCTCCAAGTCAAAAGTTTCCATGTCAAAAGATGTGAAGAGGTAATGATATTTATAATCATTCATTTGTAATTGAAGAATCTAAAACAAGATCAGTTGAATTGATAACTGTCGTCGATTATTGTTTTTCAAAATATTGGATTAGCTATATCAAATATATTAGAAATCACTTTACTGAGAAATGTTACCTAGTAGTGTAACACTACGTAGTGTCAATATATCGAAAATTATTGAAAGTGTTTTCAATATGTTCGAAATACAACAATAAAATTTTTCTTCACGATAAAGTGTCATTTCGAAATAGAGTTAACTGGATGAGATGGGATGGGTTGATTTCGAACGGGATGAGGCGAGACGAAACGTGACAAAACGAAATGGTACCGGACAGGACGGGACGAGACTAAGCAAGATGCGACGGGACAGAATGTGTTGCGGTTTTCTGAAGTATATATGTTGAAACTCTAGGTAGTGTTTGATATCGAAAAAATGATATATCTTTTACTGGCAACAGGCAATACTTCGGGAAGTTTTTTCAAAAAAATATCAATTCAGAATAGAAAAAACAAGACTCTGAAACTGGATAGAATACAGTGGGATGGTTCGGAACGGGACGAGACATGAGGGGACAAGACGAGACGGAACGTGACGAAACGGGACGAGACGAGGAAAGACGTGACGAAACGAGATATGACGAGAAGAAATGGGACATTATGAGATCAGGCGAAACGGGATAAAATAGAGCGATGCAGAATAAGACAGACTGGGACAGGATGAAACGGGATGGGGTGGGAAGAAACTAAACGGAACAGGACCGGACGGATCGAAATGGGGCGTGACAGGACGGGACGGGATGGGATGGGATGGGATGGGACAAGACAGGACAGGACAGGAGGGGACGGAAAGTGACGAAACGGGATTAGACGGGAAAAGACGTAACAAAACGAGAAATAACGGGAAGGAATGGGACATGATGAGACGAGACGAAACGACACAAGATGGAGCGATACAGAAAAAGACGGGGTGGGACAGGGTAAAACGGGACGAAGTGGGTAGGAACGATTCGAAACGGGACGGGACAGATTTTCATATCGAATGGACATGAAGTTATGCTGCTTCTTTCACTTTACATTAGACTTTTAACTGATTGTTCACGAAGTTTTGAATATAAGAAATAAAACTGAAAGCAGTACCCAATATCAGAGCCTGTTTTGATAAATTAAGAACGGAATATGGTGAAATGAGTTTTCGAGAAAAAATTCTCAGTTCCACCTTCTTTATCATTATAAAAAAAGGTTACTTCCAGTGAGATGAAGAATTCAAATAATTGAATAACTTCGAGAAAAACTCTTCAGAAATATGTGTAGATTATGTATAGGAGTTTCTTCCAGATACAAACTGAGTGATTGAATAAGGAAAAGTAATTTTCGTTAAATTAAATGTTGACAGAAGTGATTAATCTGGATTGGAGTAGAATCAGATGATATATGATGGGGGTTAATGGAATAGTCCACGACAGGCGAGACGGTACGGGAGACGCGAGACGGTAGAGAATGAAACGAGACAAAATGGAATGGAATGTGATGATAACGAACGAGACGAAAGTTTTTTTTAATTCTTCATGTATAACGTGTAAGTGCTATCATCAATATTCACAAATGATTGAAAGAAAGGTTTCTGAATATCTTGAAAATAAATTGATATTTTATACTATGTTCAGAGACAAATGCTGCTGGTTATCTAGCTATTATCAACCGTCATAAATATTTGGCAATTACTTCCCAACATCCTACACAGTTCAAATTAACCTCACCCCTTTCAAAAAATGATGCATATTCGATGCTCTGGTATCTACGACGATATTATGTATTTCTCTCTTTTTGATATCCATAAGTACTGACCAGTAAGATTCTGGATTCGCTTGTCGTAAGTGTATATCGAGTTGTGAATTTCCAGAAGATCTCACTAATTCTCTCAGTTTCATCAAACCTGAAACATAGTCATATTAAATATGACATTTCTCTATGACTGAACTTTTCCTAATACACTACTTTCATTTGATCGACATATTGATCTTTATATAAAAAAAAGTTTCTCGTCAGATTTCGTGAAGCTTTATCAAACCTCAGTCTAAACATCTTGTCACATTTGTGTTTTCATATATCAGATATATGAAATATATCTGATATATAGATAATCCAGCCTCCAGATATGACAATTGTCATTTTCATATATGTAGGTTGGAGTATTTTAAAGAAAATTAATTTGAGCTAGTTATTCCCATTGTAGAATATGATGAAGTTATAATAAGGACTGTATGCTCTTAAACGTATTGAGGAAAATTTTGAGAATTTTGAAATTGTCGAAAAAACGAATGTTTCAATGAAAAAAGTAAAGCAAGATCAATCAGTCCTAGAAAAATGATTGGTTGATATTTTCACTTGTTGCACGTTTTCTTCTTTAGCTGAACGTGATCAGCAATATTTCAGTTTGAAATTCTCACACAAAACCACAATAGGTATTTCACTCTTCAATAGCTCCTTCAGTCTTGAACAAGCACTATTCCCAGACACCAGAACTGTAATACTCTTTTCGACGGGCGTGTCACCAACCAAATAGAGTATTCTACTGGCGTCTTCAAAAGATGGAATGGTCCCATGAAGACGCCAACTACGTTGTTGAAATCCGCGTCGAGAACAGTGTTGCGGTTCTATTGTTTGGTAACAGTGCTTGTTTTGGACTCATTTTGTGTCAGAGGTTTCAGTTCTACCTTTCATTAGCTTCTTCAGTATCAATTAGTGAATTGAAATCTGCACAACATGCTATAGGATTGAATTGAAAAAGAAATATTTTTGAGGGTACGATAGGTTGCCTTTTATGTTTCAAGATTTGGCAAACCTTGTGTTGCAATCTGGCAACTGACAGCTCTATTGTGAAGTTGGACATTTTTGAGGTTATACGTACTCAGAACGTTTTGACATACGAGCGCTATTTGTGTTGTTTACAGTAACTTAAAAGATTCATCTCAG
>WOGR01005755.1:0-13563 GCA_015342045.1 Leptinotarsa lineolata | reverse complement strand
TGTTTTATTATTGATAATTAAGTAATAATACTTGTTTACAAAAAGGATTTAAAACTTTAATAAATTTTGATTAGCTACATGCGAGCGCTTTCGATAGCAGACTATACTATCATCATCGTGGCTCTAGAGCCACAACTGTAGATGATAGATATTATTGACAATAACAAAACTTAAAGAAGACAACGGCATATGCAGCAAATAAATAAGTTAAATGAAATGATATCGTTTACCTTATCTTTATTAACATAATTAGTTACTCCAAGTGCCAAAAAATAATCGATTTGTTAGCGAATGCAAAAAAGTCACCGATGCTCAATTTGTTTCACCCCCGTTCAGCGTCGACCTTTCGAAATGTCAGCATAAATCGACCATGAATATACGAATATTGGGATATATCCAAAGAGGACGTATAATTGAATATTTTCCACAAAAGATCACGTAGTTGCTAACCTGAATAACACTCCTCGGAAAATGGGTCAAATCCATGTTGTGAAATCTATTTTGTACCCTATATAATTGATAGATATATAGATAGATCTTTATTGTCAAAAATGTAATACATTCTGTCGACAAAGGGTGTTATGAATTTTAAAAATACATAAAATGTTGTTTATTTTTTTTGTTCTTTTTTTTTTCTCTAAAGACTGTATAGTATTCACAAAAATACAGTGAAAATTAAAAATAACAGACCATCTAAAACATAAAAAACATCAAGGTACAAAAAAATGTACAAATATGTTATCAACAAAACCACACAATTTCAAAATTACTTGATATGAATCGTAATATACATCGTGGTATACCGAAAGACTAGAATTTGTATGCAAAATACTCTTCCAAACTGTAGAAGCACTTTCCCAAAACAAAGTTCTTTACTGATTTTCTAAATTTTTTGAGTTCATCAATTGATGTAATATGTTTTTATAGATGATTATATATTTGTCTACTTCTATAGATTTGAAACTGCCTGGTCAAAGATGATGTGGGCAGTAAAAGGGCAGGTTTCTTGTCGCTACGCCTAGACCTTTCTGTATGGCTTTCCAACTTTTCTTGGTGTTTGTGAAGTAAGCAGACTGTCACTAAAATGGATATTTCAAATATTGTTAATATTCATTTCTGCAGAAAAGTGGCCTACAACAGTCACGCATCTTCAATTTAAATATTATTCTCAAATCTCTTTTCTGGATAACGAATATACTCTGCATCAGGATCTGGCTGCCTGAGCCCCAAAAAGGAATTCCATACCAGAGATGACTCTCTATAAGTTAATATTATGCAGTTATTGCTACTGAAAATCCGAGTTCACGCGATATGACATTCATGGCAAAGCAACCAGGAGATAATTTCTTTTTTAAAGTAATAATTTTCGTATCGAATTTTGAATTATTGTCAAGTACTACTTGATTTAAGTTTCACTTGAATGTTATCAGATTTGTTTTAGAAACATTTAACGATAGCATATTCGATTCACACCATTTTTTCATTTTTTCTAAATCTAAGTGGATAGACCGTGTCAAGGTACCAGGATCTTTATTACGCAAAGTACCGTGGTGTCATCTGCAAACAAGATGAATGCTCCAGATATATCAAATTCTGCCATATCGTTAATATATAGTAAGAATAAAATTGGGCATAGGACTGACCCCTAAGGAGCTCCGTGTACAATTTTTCCACTATCAGAAGTGTTGTTGCTCAATGTTATTTTTTGACCTCTACCAGTAGGCTGAGATCTGAACCATTCTAAGGCTGTTCCCCGGAATCAATAATGAAAGAGTTTTAGAAGCAGGATTTCATGTTATACGCAGTCAAATGCCTTGGAAAGGTCCAGAAATACTGCCGCCACTCTTTTATCATTTAGGGTCGTGTAGACAATTTCGAGAAAATGAAAAATATCGTCATTCGTGTTTTTTGTGTCGGAAGCCAATTTTATATTTTTCCAAGGAACCCACTATTCTACTTTTGACAAGTTTTTCAATTATTTTTTATAACTTGAAGAAAGATTTGGTTGGGTAACAGGATCCATTTCTTCTTAGAAAAAACAATTGTTTTCTTGCCGACGTTTCGAATTTAATTAAATTTTTCCTCAGGGCTCTATAACAATGCATTTGAAAGAAAATAAAAAACACTGCAACAACTGAGAATTATTTTTCACTTGGTAATTCGGAATTAGTTAGAGATTTTTGTTATTGAAATCAGAATTGGAAATAGCAATTGCTCTTAATTTCGAATTTCTTATAATGTTGATTTTGCTGTGGAAGTTATGTTTCGAAAAAAAATTCAATAATCTCTCAGAAAAAGTTGGTTTATGATACTAATCTACCTTTAGAATTCGGTTTGCATCTTTAATTATTTTTGTATTTAGAAATGCTAACGAATTGTTTTCTTCCATTTCAAAAGTAAATTTCAGTTTTTGATGAAAATTATGAAAGGTATCCAATATTTCAGTTCGTTTATTTTTTGGAATGGAAGTAACAATATCATCATCATATCTTTTGGAAAAAGGCAATGAAAATGATAACTTTTTTATGCATCTATTTTGTAGTTCTGCCATCACCAAATCTGCACAAATGGGTGACATTCAATTACCCATTCCCAACCCAAGAATTTGTTTGTAAAAATTCCCATTGTAATAAAAGTAATTGAAGTCTATGCAGAATTCGAAAACTTATATGAAAAGATTCATGGATAAAGTGGTGAAGTTTGAAATCATCTCCCATTTTCTTTTAATTATACTAATCAACAGATCCATAGGAATGTTAGTAAAAAGAGATACCACATCAAGAGAAATCAAAATATAATTCTCAGGTATAATTTTATTTCTGATAAAATTAGAAAACTCAAAAGAATTTTCCACACAGAATTCATCTTTTTCGGAACCGTTTGTCAATATTTCGCTAATCCATTTTGAAAGCCTATAGACAGAAGAACCAACAAAACTGACGATAGGTCTCAATGGTATTCCTTCCTTATATATTTTTGGTAAAAAATACATTTTAGGAAAAACTTCGTTATTACATGATTATTTTCATGATACCAACCAAAATCAACTTTATAACACACTATACAATAGAACTAAATACTCCCAAAAAATGAAATTCAAAAAGTTACTTGAGAAAGTTAATAAGAAATGGCAAATAAATTGTTCGAATTGTGAAATACCAAATAATGTTCAATATTTACTGAGTATGGGTGATAAATTCAATTCACCCTATGACAACAAAAATTTTCCTTTGAAAGATATCATCATTGATGTTGAACATATAATTGGTACATCACAAATTATCGAGGAAGAAAAGATAGAAAAAAGAAACAAGGCTGTTAACATTTTGACCAACTTCACAAGATCTAACAGATTCATTGGAAATAAAAAAAACTAATAAAAAACTTTTTGAGGATATTAGAGCCACTCATGTTTTCTGAAAAACAACCCTGACATAATTGTAACCAAAGCTGACAAAACTTACTCGAAGGTCATAATGAATAAAAATGAATTTCTTGAAAAGGCTACACAAATTTTGAATGATAACGACACATATAAGATTTTACCACAAAATCCAACAAAAAAAAATCGAAACAAATCCAATGAGCTGTTTAAAAAACTGCATGAAAATAATTATATAGACAAGAAATGTGCCAGATATCTCACATGTAATAACGGGTTTTTTCCAAGAATGTATTTTTTACCAAAAATACATAAGGAAGGAATACCATTGAGACCTATCGTCAGTTTTTTGGGTCTCCCGTCTATAGGCTTTCAAAATGGATTAATGAAATATTGACAAACGGTTTCGAAAAGGATGAATTCTGTGTGAAAGATTCTTTTGAGTTTTCTAATTTTATCAGAAATAAAATTATACCTGAAAATTATATTTTGATTTCTCTTGATGTGATATCTATTTTCACTAACATTTCTATAGATCTGTTGATTAGTATAATTAAAAGAGAATGGGAGATAATTTCAAACTTGTTAATATTCAAACTTTATCCATAGATCTTTTCATAGAAGTTTTCGAATTCTGCATAGACTTCAATTACTTTTGTTACAATGGAACTTTTTACAAACAAACTTTTGGGTTGGGAATGGGTGATTGTATGTCACCCATTTGTGCAGACTTGCTCATGGCAGAACTACAAAATAGATGCATAAAAAAGTTATCATTTTCATTGCCTTTTTCCAAAAGATATGTTGATGATATTGTTACTTCCATTCCAAAAAATAAACGAACTGAAATATTGGATACTTTTCATAGTTTTCATCAAAAACTGAAATTTACTCTTGAAATGGAAGACATCAATTCGTTAGCATCTAGATACAAAAATAATAAAAGATGCAAACCGAATCTTGAAGGTAGATTGGTATAATAAACCAACTTTTTCTGAGAGATTTTTGAATTATTTTTCAAAATATAACTTCCACAGCAAAATCAACATTATAAGAAATTCGAAATCAAGAGGAATTGCCATTTCCAATTCTGATTTCCATAACAAAAATCTCCAATCAATTGAGAATCACCAAGTGAGAAATAATTTTCCTAGAGCCCTCATTAGAATCATAATGAAAGAAAGGAGTTCCTCCTCCCAAAATACAAGGATGGAACCCAAATATTACAAAATTCCATTTGAAGAAAATTCATCTGAAAAACTTGGATTGCTACCCAGTACTGATCAAATTAAAGTGGCCTTTTCAAATGATAACACGATTGAAAAAAATTTTTTCGAAACAAAAAACAAAAACACCACAAGACATACAATCTAACAAAGCGTACAAATTGAACTGTAGAAGCTGTCACAAATGATATGTTGGTCAAACTGGACGGTATCTTGAAACACGAATTTCAGAACACATGGGAGACTCTAAGAAACTGAATATAAAAAACCCCACATCCTTCGTCAAACATGAAAGAGAATATGGACATATTTTTGATTTTGATCATCCAGCTATTCTAGATGTTCAACCATATTTATCTAAAAGAACGAACGAAATGATATATATCCTCAAATGCGATTGTGTTAACACTAGAAGAGATGTTGATGGCCTCAATACGGCAAACTTCAATTTGATTAGTAAAATACCTAAATAATTTACCCTTTTTTCATTCTTTTTCTTTCTGTCAGTGATTAAAAAACAGACACCATCTTATCAGAATCACAGATAAAGCCATTCGTTTGTTTCATGTCGTTTTGTGTTGGTCTTGTCTCTAAGTTGTTGCAGTTGTCTCTAAGTTGATGGTTTTAAAAATAGTAATATCAACACGGTGAAACTACTTTTCGGTGAGTAATTTAATGAACAACGCATTGTTTCTTATAAAATTGAAACGATACTAATCGTATAAGTTTTGTGGGATGTATGTTTATGAAAAGGCATTACAGAGCCCTGAGGAAGAATTTAATAAAATTCGAAACGTCGGCAAAAAAACAATTTTTTTTTAAGACGAAATTGATCCTGTTACCCAAAAAATTTTGCTGATTTCAAACTAGAAAGAAAGACACCAGAAGTAAACGACGAGTTTATAGCTATTATTAATGCTCGGAGAGTTTTATCAGGCAATTGTAAAAAAAGTAATGGTAAAAATCAGAAAATTTCCATTTCTCATTTTTTATGATGATCTCTTTTCACGTAGTAACGGCTACATCCATCAATTTATTAAAAACAACTTTGCTGATAGGTTGTCTTCACCAGCAAATTTTATGTTTTTTATTTCTTATGAAAACAAGGAATTCATAGGAGAGCTTATATACGTTACTCAAATTTTGAAGTGGGTCAACTGTTGAAATAATAACGTTGGTTAATTTTGAGGCTATTGAACAATAATAATCATTCAACTGATTTAGGTTTATCTTTACTTCCGGATGGTTCTGTTTCTTAATTACTCTCAAGTCATTTACATTCACTATTGTCCACATTTCTTTTTGTTTATTTTCTGCTTCATTCAGTCTATTATTATAATGGTGATCTTTGGCTAGTTCTATAGTTTGTCTGTAGATACAACGAAAATTATTAAAGTGAGACATTAAAAATATATTGTCACTGTGGAAATTTCTAATGGTATGTAGGTATTAAAACTTATAATAAGTTTCTTCAGATTTGCTTCTTAGAATGGGTGCGGCAACTGCGCCAGGGTGTGAATTGGCCGATCAGCAACTCACTCGGCTAAAGGTGTGAAGATACATTTTTTTCGTGTGTGAGCGAGAGACTGTCAACGTAAACACATGTTACGCTCGAACATGTTTTCTTGTTATGTAGTTCTTCTGATGTAAAGTAAATGATAAATACTAAATACAGTCCACATTTTCAATATCTGATGTTCTTATTCCGACGAACCGTCCAAGACAACCCGAAGGGAGACATCTCCGCACAGTAGGCACCTTAGATTTTTCGAAGAAATTCTAAGTTCTTTAGTAATCCAAGGTCTGGATTTTTCCCGTTTCATAAAGCGCAGGGGAAAGGCCTTGCTGAATTTTTCACAGACAAGTTTCTGAAATTCATTCACTGGATCTTCTGCACAATGTGTAAAATTCCAATTTGTGGTCAGACAGTTATTTTCAAATTGAACATAAATTTTTCTGCTATGTGTTTGTCCATACAGTTTATCCTGTTGTATGATTTTATGTCTGAGAATATTCGGGATGAGGCAAAGAATAGCCTCGTGATCAGATAATCCTGGATTCATTACTGAGCTTGATACATCTTTGATGTTTGTGCAGACGTAATCTATAATGCTTGATGAAAATTAAGATACTCGGGTTGGGATATCTACATGCATGACTAGATTAAAGCAACCTAACAAGTTATTGAGTGTTTGGGTATCAGCGCATGTTTTGTTTTCGTAATGTATGTTGAAGTTTTCAGCTGAAATTTTTTATGCAAGTGGGGGTAATTTTGATAAGAAGTATTCTAGTCTGTTTATAAACCTTTCATGATCTGATGAAGGTGGCCTATAAACACACACTATATAGACATTGTTATGTTGTGAATGGACTATTGAAAATTCGAATTGTTTTTTCACAATCAAATTGTCAAATTTGTCTATAATAACAAAAGGAAAAGTTTTCACAAACTTTTGGTAGATCATTATCAAGGTTCCTTCATGCATTGAACTTTTCTACAATATTTTGATACAATAGCATAATCAGGCATATCAATTGGTTCATAAATGTTCTGCCAATGTTGCGTCAGAAGGACAACATCCGGAAGATTTTGCTGATCCAGAAAAATATTCAACTCATCAGTTTTGTTACGCAACGATTGAATATTTAGTTACATGAATGATACAGTCACCATTCTGTTCTGATCTAAAAAAGACAAACTAATATACTAGAGAAACCACATATTTTCATGAATATTCAGCCGAATAGATCCATTCGTCAAATAGCATGACAAATATTCAGCTTTATCAGCTCAACAAATCCGTCCAACTACTGAGAACCTGTATAGCTTATGAAATGTGTGGATTCATTTACTCAAACAAACCAACTATCTAGGGAGATTTTTCATTAGTTCGGACTTCCATTGTCAAATACGATATAAAATGATTTGAAATCCTTGAAAGAACCAATACAATTTAAAATTAAAAAGAATAGCTGAAAATAACAATTATATTATATGAAGCAAAGAACCCCTGAAATGAAATCACAGTGAAATAAAATACTAACAAGAAATTGGAAATTGAACAATCATACAAAAAATAAATAAATAAAAATTAAGAGATTTCAAGCGAAGTAACTTCTTCAAGTAGCTTCTTCGGCTATTACGAGGACAGACACTTATAATGAAACATTCTACATACTTATGAAGAGATATCCAAACACATGCTAAATTACTCAATGAATCGTATTAATGTTCGGTACAAGCCTTTCTATGACCCTGAAAACAATGAGCTAATATAGCTTTCAGTTCTGCAAATAAACCACATCAATTTCTCTGAATTGTTTCTATAAACTTCTGTCATAGATAATACGAGCGAACCATTAATAATATAACATTTATTAACATATATCTATACGATTCATAACCCAACCAAACCAGAGATCATATTATTAAACAGTTCAAACATATTAGAGATTGTTTATGATCACTCATTATCAAAAATTCATCCGAATAAAAATACAGCATAGGCGTTTGCCAGTCACTCACATTTGAAATGCTGTAACGAAAGTATGGGCATTTTAGCAAAATGGCACTTTTCATCCCAATAAATATTCAAAGTAAATGGCGGAGATAAACGGAAAATCATAATGTTTCTATGAACACAAGGGAATACGTTTATAATATCAAGGGCACACATAATTTCAGTAGAAATTCATTTTGAAAACGAATAGTCACATAAAATCGTAGTTTGGGGTTTTCAAAATGTTTACTGGGTCTTTCCTCCTTATTACTCACGTATATAAACAGTAACGAACGAACAAAATCTTCGAATCTTTGGTTCGGTAATTTGAGACGACAACATGATCAATTCGCGTTTTCTCTAACACATCACTATTCGATCCAAAAGAGGGTAGTATCCAAAACCTTCTATACGGTCCCGTTATTCAAACTTATGTATGGATTTTTATTAATATTTCTCGAACGATACTTCACTTTCAGCTTGATAACTGATGTGGTTTATTCGAAATTACGTTATTTTATTTTTATTCCACTGGCCACACCGGAGTTAGATTTTCGTTAACCGAAACTGGTCACTTCAAAACAGTACATGATGGCTGGTTCAATACTGGCAGAATAACGAAGTAAGACTAAGGTACGACTGGAGCAAGACTGACTTTGATCTCGGATTTTCAGTTTATTTAAACGGTTTTTGAACAAAGAACTTTTGGTTTCACCTGCCTCGTCGGCAGGACAATCGACAGCTGTTTATTCGCACTTCGTTTGAAATATTTGATTTATCACCTAATTAATATTACTTCGAACATTTCCGACTGATATTAATGTTCCCTCCTAATTATTCCGATTTGTGGTCATTGTTTCGCAACTTTCGCTGCCTTGCTTAAAAACACATCTGCTTTATCCAAATGGACTTGAGATCTTCCGGCATTCAGAAGGTCGTTTCATTGTTTACATATTCGAGGGAATGGCCTAGTCTCCTACATTTTTTGTATCGATGTTTATCAGAAAAAACGCTCTCGAGGCGTTAGCTGAATTTAATCCGTTATAAAGGGAGGTTATCTTATTGTGACAATACTGTTTATTTATTTAGCATTGCTGATACAATATGGTTTCATCACAAAAATTGGTTAGAATATAATATATGTTATGTGGTTTTCTAATACAACATATATAAAACACATCATTATACAAAAATTAGTAAATACTAAACTAAAATGCTAATAGGCTAATTGTTATCAAATTAGAATTGAAAATATCTGTGTTAGATACAGAGGATGATATATTGTATAAAAAGTGCAGAGAACTTTCTATACCTAAAAACTTCTGAGAGCAGTACTAGTTAGGTCGCTCTATACACTTATTAGAATTGCCTGCTCAATATAATATATTGACAGGTATTATTTTTGAAAATAATAATTAAATTATTTATACCACTAGTCATTTTAGTAGCTTCTGGTAGGTTGTTATAGTTTACAAATCCTTCATCAAAATTTTTTTTTCGTGCACATCAGGTTAGTTTGGCGAACGTTTATGTGGTTTTTTGGCGTGTATTATATGAATGTATTCCATTGCGGAACTGTAGGTTTGTAGACAAATATTCGGGATATAAGTTTGTATATAAAAATCATTGTACGAAACATAATTGAATTTTCAATTAACAGCCAATTAAACTTTATTTGCATTCCATATCTTTTGGCATTTAGTAAGAATCTCATACATCTATTCTGTGGGATTTGTAGCTTATGAATATATGATTCTCTGCACATAGACGAACAGTATTCGAAATTGGGTTTTATTATACCACTATATATTAGTTGTTCAGTGTATTGAGTAACTGTTTTGCCAGTTACAGTTTGCCATTTGGTTTGACAACCATTAACTATGGCTTCTAATTACATGGATATCGGTTCAACAGACCAGTGCATAAACACTCAAAGGAGTACATAAATGTTCCTCGTCCAGAAGCTATCAGAAACTATAATGTCAATGTGGGTGGCGTCGATAAAATTGACTTTCTGATAACTACTTATAGAACTACTATTCGGTCACGTAAATGGATCCTTCGAATGTTCATGCATGCCTTAGATTTAGCTTGTACAAATGGATGGTTTGAATATAAAGCTAAAGCTATAGCCCTTGGACTGGAAAAAATAGATGTTATGGACCTTTTGCATTTCCGTGCATATATTGCTGAGGCTCTTATTGATACCAATACAAAAGAAGAAACCTCATCGTTATCGCCTTCGCCTTCTGTAACTGTGAGACATGGACCACAGGAAGTGCAGCCTGTGGATGAAGTCCGATTACGTTAATTTACCTACAATTGATAATAAAAGCTCTGCATCCCGTTGCGAATTCCCCGAGTGTAAGAGCAGAACTCATATTATTTGACAAAAATGTAATGTACATTTATGTTTTGCAAAAAAACAAAATTGTTTTTTGTTATATCATACAAAAAAATGAAAACTCAATAGGTAGATACAATTTTTTATTGCCATTATTTTGAGAAATCATAAATATCAATATTATTTAATGTTTATTGCTTTGATTCCCAGTGTACATATCAAATGTCAAAATTGGGTAGAGTAAAGATATGATGTAAAAATTTCATAATTTTACTCCAAATTGAAAAAAATCGGGACCGGAAGGGCAAAAGGTATGTTTCTGTTCAGTAAATTGTTTATATGAGAATCCCATAAAATATATTTCAAAATAGGTTGATCATATATTTTCAATAATTGATGGCCACGTAGAAATAAATAAAGTGTGAAACTAGCTTTTATGAACTGAAATATTCAAAAGATGGAATCATAGCTTCAGAGAAAATGAAAATCATTCAATTATTATATCTATCAATCATTCAGAATTGATTGATATTGAACACAAAGATTGTGGATATTTTCCTACTTGCTTCAAATCATCTGGTCATTCTCATCTATTAAAAGCTAATTGAAACAAAATATTGCGATTTCATATAATTAAAAGCAAAGGACTAGTGAATTGTGGAGTTCATAATATTTTTCCATTGAATAGAAGCAACGCTCAGTTGAGGTTTTTTTATTTTATTTTTTTCTTTAAAAGATACCTGCTGAGTTTTGTCAGGCTTTCACCAAGTTTGTTGTACAAATTCAAGTTGAAAAATTTGGAGGAAGATATTTTCAGTCTGAACCTGTTTGGCCTCATCTGTTCATTATTTCAGGTGGAATACTTGTGGAAGTCTGAGTTCAACTTCAGATTTCCTCAATTTCTGTGCAATTCAATAAAGGTTTGATGTATATAGATGCAAGTAAGTGGCATTATTTGGTTTTTGATGAAAAGTGACCTACAAGGTTGGTCCTAGCGCGTACCTTCGATTATTCTCAATGCACTCTTTTGCAATTTGAATACTCTTGATTCCTGACTGAAATTTCCCCATAAAATAGTAACATAGCTTATATGCGAATGAAAAAGAGAGTGGTATGTAGTCAATAGCACATCTTTGTCCACAATATTTTTCAGTTTACGCAGCAAAAATAGTTGGCTAGACAGTTTATTGCAAAGATGGTTTATGTGGCTATTCCACTTCAATTCATCATCGAGTTTAACAGAGGATCCATTCGAAATTTTTTTATTAGAGGAGAATATAATGTGCTGGGTCTTATCATTGTTCATTTAAGTTTATTCGTCGTGAACCACAGTTCGGCTTTAGATACAGTTATTGTCATTTGTTCATTGAATACAAATCGACTACAGTGCGAATTTATTACCGAAGTGTCACGAGCAAAAGCAATACAGATGTTCGGAAGCAGGTAATGGAATATATCATTGACATAAATGGTAAACAACAGTGGCCCAAGGACGGATTCCTGTGATCAGTATGAGCCTGTAGCGTAGTGGTTCCGTTGACCGATACTTGTTGCGGGTTGGTCAAATAGGACCTTAAGAGGTTCAGTGGGGTTCCCCTTAGCTCATAGTGCTCGAGCTTTGCCAGCACCAGCTCATGGGAGACACTTGATGAATATATTTTTCTGTAAAAATATGTAGGACAAAACTATTTCAAAAATAATAAAATTGAAAATAGTAAATGTTAAAAAGTTATCTTTATTCACCAGGGCATTTAGATATAAATGAAAGAAATCACCTTTAGAATAACAAATAAATAATTGAAAGAAGTAAGTACAGTAAATTATATATATTGGGAATTTATTTTTATACATTTTTCATTTATCTCATTTTGTCTGATGTATTTAATACTCTTGCGACTAAAATTCCTAGTGCAGTGAAGGCTGCCAAGCTCAAACCTGCTTTCCACCATACTGTTGAATCACTGGAAATGCCACCAAATTCTCGAACGCCTCTGTAAAAACAAGTTCAATCATTTCTGAACGAAATTTCCAATTCACTGAAAAAACAAAGCCCATGCAAGAAGTGAAAATGTATTAGTCAATCGTTCAGTGTTAATAAATAAAACCAACAGTAAATGAAAAGGTAATTGATTTAACAAACTCGGATACTGCGTATTCTGTGAACACAATTGAAATTAGAGGACAGTTTTTAAGTCTATTATGAGTTTTATTTGATTATGAAGATTTTAGCAAGTGTAATGAACTTTTTCTCCAATTTGTGAGTAGACTATATGCTGATACACCTTTCTCATAATGTTCTAAAAATGATCCTCACATAAAACTTATTTATCTCTCTGACAATTTTTTCAGAATTACCATCATTCGATGTTTCCAACCATTGATTGTTCAGCCACAATATAATTTACCGTTTTGTTGCAAGCACAGACAAAATGCCAAGAACTCACTCTGGTTCCTAATACTTGAAACACTATATAATTTACTATTTTTCTACAAGTGCTAACGTTGATGGCTTTAGCGTTAATAGAGAATTAAGAAAAACCTCCTCTAGAACCAATGGGTTTTCCTTTGTCTGACGTGAATTTAAATAAAGAACTGAATTTAATAAAACAGATTGCGAACAACAATGATAATGATAGCAATCTATCAGATTCTGTATTGTCCAAAAAACTGTACAATCAAGCCATGAAGCAATTACACAATTTTAAGAAGGAAAGAGAAATAATTTGAGCCAATCCAGTATAAAGATTTAGAATATCTTAGAGACAAAAGATGTAAATGACGAAGATAACAGTTTGGTGTCTGATAGATCATGTTACATGGGTCAAACTGGAAGAACATTCAAAACACGAATTCAAGAACATAGAAAGTTGACATTATGAAAAAATGAAAACAAATTATGATTCCCACCTCCTCATAGAAAGAAATGATTTCAATAATACAACATAGGCGAAATCCAGGGTATTACGTACTAGTCGTCAGCCTATTCCCAAAAAGGGCAAAAATAAACTTCCAAATAACTATAGACCAGTCGCTTTGCTATCAGTGATATCAAAAATCATAGAGAAAGCCGTAAACCACCATATCCTTAAATATTTGGAAGGCTTTAACATC
>WOGR01005754.1:0-13563 GCA_015342045.1 Leptinotarsa lineolata | reverse complement strand
CAGATGGAATTGTTGGTTCCTTATGAAGGAAAACGATGAAACATATAAACGAAAGTCAACATTTGCAAAAAGGTTATGCACAAAAAACTTCATTTGAATGTTTTTCATGTGTATTGTAAATAAAGTCTTGTTATCCTCAAAATATATTGTTTTTTTCATGTTTTGATCTGATATTTCCTTATAATATGTGAAAATTTTTGTGAAAAATGAAAATTACTATAACTCAAAATCTATATGTGATGGAGAATTTTTGATGTTGAATTCGCAGTGAAAATGCTTTGTCTTCTCATGTATAGCCATTATAATATTGTTTGCATTTTTTTCTCATTTGTTGGCTAGTGTAATCACATAACAGCTAACATTCCTAAAAATCCATACATGAGCTGTTTATCAAGTTTTCGAATTTTAGGTATTTCATCAAAAAATTAATTTTTATATTTTGGTAACAGCCATTAAGAGGCGCTCTAAAGTTAACGACCTATATAAAAATCGTCTTATGAAAATCATCCATTTTCGAATAGTAGTGTTGTAGGTGTTCCCTGGAGATTACAAAAAAATATCTTGAATTTCAATGTCGTCTACTTGGCCAATTTAAATCTGAAACGATATTTTAAATTCATTTTTTAAATTCATCAGTGAGAGTGTATTTGCTTGTTGTTGCCAGTGAAAGTTATTAATTGATGTGCGCTGCTAAAACTAATTTTAGGGCTTGGACAAACAGTGATGAAAAGATAATTTTGTTTCATGGACGCGCCTTTTTCCCCCGCGCCTGGCGCCCCAGTTGGAATATCACAAAATCTTTTCTTACAACATAAAACGAACCTACATAGAAAATTTCAGCCTCCGAAAATATAGCGGTACAGAGAAACAGTGATGTAAAGGTAATGTCAATATGTAAACGTGCCCCTTTTGCCCCTAGGGAGGGCGCCCCAGTTGGAATATTTGAAAATCCTTTATTAGTGCGCATCTAAGACCTGAGAAGCACCTATATACCAAATTTTTGCTTCCTAGGACTTACCAGTACGGAGAAACAGGAATGAATGTGTGTTAAGTCAGCGACTTTGGCCTTTATAAGTGTTTCTCATTACGTCACTATTTTCATAGATAACGTCGTAGTGGTCGAATAGAAATGGTCACTGGTATTATATGGTTGGAAAGAGAACTTCATATCCTAACAAACGACCTAATAAATATACAGGGTACTGATTGGAATTTTTGACTTCATTTCCGGTCAAATCTGTACAGATATTTATTTTATCAATAGTAATACTGGATCTAATGAACTGTATCTTCGTTCAGAATTTCATGAATTTCATATTCCTTACCCTACAGACAACTGAATGGCTCCATCTACAATGAATTTGGTGTCACCTGGTATAGTAAACAAGTATTTATTCTAAATCAATTATAGTTACGACTGCCTAATTCTGTAACTTTTATACTTGATCAGTCTTTCATAAGCTCCCTCATGCATTTATGGCAAAATGAATCAAAAATTGAAAATAATCAGCATAATATTTGTAACAACCGTTCCACTTGAATTAAATTAAAATAAGTAAATGCATCAACACGTGGAATATTCTTTTTTTTTTCAATTTCGTCAATGTGATTTGAGAGGGTGAGGTTATCTTTCATAAGCAAACCTAGCAATTTTATTGAAGTAACATGTTTTATGAAATTATGATTGATTATTGGTGTTAACTCTGTCGAATTTCATGAAATTTCTTTTTTATTCATTCAGTCTCTTTGAAGAGTATTTTCCAATTATTTCAGTAATCAAATTTTTCCTATGATTTCATTGAAATAAACCGACAGTAAAGTAAATAAGGCTCAATGAACTTGCTAGACCTACGCCTCTTCGATTCGGAAATAGAATCCAATTAATAGAATCACAATATTTGCACATCATAGTTTCATGAGCCCTGCTTTGTACACGTGCCCTCCTCTTCAATTATGCAGGTAACGAAAGGAAAACCTGACCGATCGATTCGTTCAACTTTAATCACACAAGAAGGGTAAAAACATTAATTGAAACGAATCACTCTGCGAGGCCGACTTTCGAAGGAAAAGGACAGGAATTCGGGATTGGAAAATAGGCCTTTACAGACAGCTGCAGGCTCTACTAAACCAATTAAAACAAAGAACAAGTCGAGCTTTTGTTCTAATTGTTACCGAATTAGCCGGGTTTTTAATGGGGCTCTCTACTATTATTATACGTCGTTCTGATGGTTGCAGAAGTGGGATGAGTCTCGAGACCATAGGAAATAATGAAGGCCTAAGTTTTAGCTGAGGAAAATATCAAATGTTTCACAATAGAGATGTTTTTGACGTATTTTACTTATTCCAGACATAGAAGGTCTTCTTTCGTTTTCGTGGAAAACTTTGTGTCTGTAATCAAAGGAAATTTGTTGGAAATTAACTTCTTCTTCGGAAGTATTGATCTAGAATGGGTTTTCAGTCTAATTTGTTTTGTTGCTGATTGTCAGGAAATGAATCCTGAAAATGAAATTGAATCTCAGAACAAGACCAGCTATATACTGCTATAATTATCTGTTCATCGATTTGTTGTACAATATTCCATTTCAAATCGAAGGAAATTAAATCTTCTAGATTATTCAGTTTGAAATAGAGGCACTGAAATTTCATTATTTGAATGCACTGCGTAATGAATTAACATACTCTCTGATTATCTGCATGTTAGTTATTAAAAAACGTCTTATAACAACGTTTTGTCGTCCGTTAAATCTTTCTGCCGTGAATCCCAATCAAACTTGATGTGTCTGAAAAAAAAGTAGAGAGATTACCGTTTCCCTGGTAAAATTATATTCAAACGCCTCTACATTGTAATAAAATTATGTAAAGAAAGAAGACGATGTATGAAAGATATTAAAATATGTTTGAAGCCATTCATCAGGTGTAAAAAGTAAACCGGTGTTTATTCTGTTATACAGCTAGACGTATTTCATTGTATTAAGGTCGATTTGGTATAAGGATCAACAATTTGTTGTAATTGACTATACATATTGAAATTCTTTCTTTCTCCTCGGTACAACTTCATATTTTTCCAGATATAGCAGAAATTCTCTCCCTTATAATTTTAGAAAGGAAAATAAAACAATATCTTGATAAATAATTTCATATATTAGTGTGAAGTTTGCTAAACGTTTCAATACCAGACACACAAAACTGAAGATGCATTATTGACTAGTTTTTTTTTACAGCCGACACAAAATTCCATAAACCCGCTAATACAAAAGTCTCTAATACCCTAGTTTTCCTTTTTTCTTAGGCGGAATGAGGTGATCGGGAAGATCAACAGGAATTTCATTACCTTGCAACTTAACATTAATCAAGTGCATGGCTAAGGCAAACTCATCTTTGTCTAAATATCCATCCCTGTCGACATCAGCTAGCTTCCATATCTTGCCCAGAACCGCATTGGGCAACTTGGATTTTACCAATTCTTCCTTAACTGTCGCTCCTGATAGCTTGCCATCTACCGGGCCCAAAGATTGGAATAAATTATCGAAATTTTCTCTCTCCTTATTGACGATCCACTCAGGCTCCCCAAATCCAGCATTGCATCCCTCCCCACTCCTATAGCCGAAAGGTGTGGCTTTGTCTTCAACGTTTTCAAAAGCTCCACCCCTCACTGCATCCAGACTGGTGGGACTGGAATCATGTGGTATCATAGACATGAGCTGCGATATGTCATTGGACAACATTTCATTAACAACTTCCAAGAGCTTCGGTTTCAATGAGTGGAACTTGCTGAAATCCTGCTTCACGAGCAGTTCCTGCATCTTATGGATGTCTGGAAAGTCGCCGATGGATATGGAGTGCTCCTTCTGGATCTTATCATAGATCTGGTCAAGGTGTTTGATAATGTCCTTCTTTTTGTGCTCCTTGCCGAAGACAGGCATTTCTTTCTTGATTTCGGAGATGAGAAAAGCGTGCACCTTGGCTAGCCTAGCTCTCTTGATCAGATCGTTCAGCTTCCTCAGCGCCGAGTTCTTCGGCAAACTCTGTAGATCCCTAAATAAATCTTGCGTTTCATCTTCGAACAGCCTCCGGTTCACGTCGTACCTCAAGGGCTCGTCCCAGAAGGACCCAATGTACACTCGGACGACTTCAGGAGTCTGCAGAACTTTCCCCAGCGACCACATGAGGGCGCCGTAAACACGCATCAGCTGCTGATGGTCGATCATGTCGGCCTTGTTCAGGACTATTCTGATTTTGTCGTCGTGACCTCGAAGGGCTTCGATGGATCGACGGAATTCGTCTGATATATCGAGTTTGTGAGCGTCGAAGAGGAGGATGATGCGGTCGACTCGTTCTGCGAACCATTCGAGCACGCCTGTGAAGTCGTAGCCGCGGTCTATTCTTTGTTTTTCGCCTGGAAATGAAGCAAATTTTATTTAAGTTCTCCTAAGGAATTTTTCATTCACGGTAGAAAACTTATGTTCGTCCCTTGTGTTTTAGCATTTCATTTGTAAACCTATTCACATATTGGATGACCCATTGGTGATATGTTTTGCAAACATGGAGTAACTTGTCTCATATTATACCTTATCAGTCAATTATAATATTCATTTGTTTTTATGGAAGGTCCTAACAGTGAACAGTAAACAATTATTATCAATCAAAATATATCGGGTTCTATTTTGAGGCTTCTGATAATTATTATTGCTTACAATTGAATATCTGCAAATTAAACTAAGATTAAATTCTGATAAATCTATATTGCATCTATATTGGCCAAGTAAAACACAAATTCCAATGAAAACAATAATTGATCAAAAATATAATTTCACAATATGGAAAACCTCCTAATACATAAATGCTATTATAGTTACCAAGAATTCTTACAGGACGATCTATCCAACATCTCAAACATTTTCTTGAAATAATGTTTGTTATCTTATCTATTAATCATCATTTTGGGTAATTATATTTACTTGGATTAGTGCATTCCGTGTTTGGAAAATAAGTTACTTCACCATTGTCTTCATTGGCCAGTGCGCTCACCAGATTTGTCACTATTAGGTTTTTCATTTAGAGTCAGCTTTTAGACACCTTTCATTTATTTCACCTCAAAATTATCAAAAATCTCATCGCATATCTTCCGTCTTTTCTTTAATTCCAACCCTCTGGGGCCAAACGAATCGTAGTTGTTTTTTGCCCCGAATGAAATAAATTACCCTTAAACAATGTAAAATAACGTCGGGGTATTTTTCAGCGTTATTAGTTTATAGCGACCCATATTTTAAGTAAATCTCGACCTATATATCAAGTCGATGCCCCCATAAATCAACCCTCTGTGCCGTCCGACTTGGCCCATATTTCATCGTAATCTTACCTTTCTCTATGCTTTGTATATCAATAATAGACACGCGGGGATGATGGCCCGGAGAGGAAAATCTGTTCGAGGAGAAAGTGTGCTGAAAGGAAAGTGTAGTATGGGTGGTTGATGATAATGTTGTTGATGATAGGGTTTTTGAATTGTTTATTTCAGGTTCTCGTATTAACCTTCTTGGAATCAGCAACCGAATTACCAATTACCAACAAATTCATCAGACGAGAAATTATTCAATTATTGTTTTTTGGTCTTTGAGCTGATGTTTCGAATTCTTGAGTCTATCAATTTCCAAACATTCCAAAAGGGTAGGTTTCAAACCTTTTCTTTTCGAATTTGATACATCATAATTATTATTCAATTCATACACTCTCTTCCAAAACATGGTTTGCAAATATTGAATTGGTTTTTTCAAACAAATTATTGTGTGATCTTCCATTCTCTTAGAGAATTTATTCCTGTTGGGCTGCTATAGCATTTACAACATTTTTATATACTACTAATCTATCCGAAACTGAAGTTGTCTGTATTATTATCGATTGTAGAAGCTACGTCAACGTCATTATTTTTCAATAAAATAGGGCATTTTTTGATATTTTTACCAAAAAATGCCAATTTTTCATCGAGGCTTCATTAAAAAGGGGATCATTTGCTAAATTTGCTCCCAAAAGTAAAATATATTATAGTCTGTAATGGTTAAATGGTACTACTTTATACTGATATGGATATGTTGAAGAGTTATGTATGACAAGTACGTATAAAATGGTTTGTTAAAAATTTCCAAATCGCATTTACAATCAATTTTAGTGATATTCAAGTCGAAAAATATTATTGATTATTCACATTCATCTCGTGAAAAATACTCAAAAAATAATAAAAAAGTACCAAAAACGATTAACTTTCTTGGCGAGGGTTATACTTTATTCCTGCCTAAAAATATCAATGTCTTGAAAAATACTTTAGTGGACTAAAATTCAATCAATAATTGTAATTTTATTATTACCAACTGTTTGAATGAAATAATAAATTCCTTTGGAGTGCAATCGATTATCGTTTTCATTAATTGCTTGAGGCTTTATCATGGGTAGTAGAAATAAAAGTGAGGATTACTTTTCAATGCACGCAATTTCAACGTTTATGAATATTCAAGTCATGCTGAGAACAATTAACTAGACACCAATGAAAAAATAGCATATGCTATCATGTATCGAAACTTAAAATCCCCAACCAATTTTTTTAAATATGATTTACCTGTAAAGAATTTTAAAATATTGACTTCAACTGGTCATGATAACAAACATGATTTCTCATGATATCAATAGAAAAACTCCACTTTCGAGTTGCCAAGTTATTGCTCTTAAAAGTTTTGAGGCTCCTTTGTATATTGATGTGTTAGATGTTATCTCTTTACACAAATTGAAAAATCTCTCAACATCCGGCAAATTGTACACTGTTCCGTAAATTCATCTCCCAAAAGAATCTACACTTTCATGTGTACGAAGCCTAATGCAAACGTCTGCGATATTGCCTGTTTCTAATTTTTTCACCAGCATAAATCACTCACGAGCATGATAAACGTAGAAACAGTTGAATGTTACATTCGATGTCAATAATATGCCTCGCATTATTTATGTATTTGTTCCGGATATTTTCAGTATTCCGCTGCAAAAACTTTTGCTATTTACTCGTGTATTCTGTAAGTTGAGTGTATGAAAGGTTATGATTTTATTTTCGTGCTAGTGGATTGTGTATAGAAAGTGACTTCCTGTAATTGACAGATAGCAGTAAGATGTTCAAAGTTGACATTCAGTTTCCATTCTAGAACAAAGACGACATTGTCGGCTATTCTCTTTCAATTACCTACATCATATTAAAATTGTAATTATACTGGAAAGAAGCGCTTATTGCTGGGCAAAAGCTTCACTTTGACTTTATATTTTATTCCAGAAATGTGTTCAAAATTAGATCTTTATAAATATTACCGTTCTTGTAGAACCTAATAGTTAAATCAGTTTAGAATTATCGAATTATCATTTCTTCCATTTACAGTCATATTGTTGTACAATTTTAGGATTCTCCATTTACCAACTTTAAGGAAAATCAACTGAAGAATTCAATATGAAGGAACCTATAAGATAAGGAATTTTCGGACTGATTGGAAATCACGGAATGCAAAAAAATCAAAGAAAAATATTTTTCAACCACGGTATTAGACACTTATGGTCTCCGAGACATTTTCTAACATATAGAAGAAATGCAACTGAATATGAAAAGAAGTAGAAACAATAATATGAAACATATCTATTGAAAACCCTCTCCTCTCAACAGAACAGAAATGCTGTCTCACGATACGCGTTCAGCTAACCAAGTTATCACCATCATCTCCTGGTGGTTATCGAAACATTTCATTAATTTCGAAGTTCGCATTGAAAAAATAAAAAGAAAAACGTTATTTTTCAATGTGAAACATCTATAGCCCCTCGTAAAACCGATTGCTGGCGTGGGTAGCCATGCGCAAGCGACTGTGCGGTTCTCTTCCCACTGGTTGGGCGTTAAGCTATCTCTCTCGCCATACTGTGTTCGGATATGTTGCTATGTTGTTGTAAAGAGTGATTTGTCCATTTGATTTCGTTCATGCCTGATATTTCTTTTCTTATACGAGAAATTGGGCGGATTTTGGATATGCGGTTGGTTAGTACCTTGTTTGCCAGATGGAGCGATGACAAATTTTTTGTTTGTCGTTCGTTTCAGCTTGGTTAGAGAAATGATACCTCTGAAAGGAATTCGATTTTGAATCATGGAATATCATCAACTTTAGGTTGATGATGGCCATTACCTTGCACTGACTAGAGGCTAAATAGCCCCAAACCGATCTGCAAGTGTGCCCGTTCCTATAGTTGAAAATCGATTCCAGCAGTTGTATCGCCAACAGCATATGCAGGAAATACTTCTGTGAAGATTCCTATAGTAACACCTATTGGATATAATCCAACGCCTTTCGTGGTATTAGCCAGGGGAAGAATTGTTTTCTGATAGGTTTCAGTCCATTAACCTACAGTGTAGGTAAGTCGAGGCTCTCCTGAACAAATTGTTCTTTTAGTTAATTTGATATTTCACAGTTTAACTACACATTTTTTGAAAATATTTCATTTATTGAATTTTTCTCCATTTGTGGAAGTTTCATATTTTTCTATACCCCAATGGATAAGTAGTAACCATTTTTTGTACAAGTTCACGTATTAACTAGGTATAACATGATTATTTCTTATAAAGATGGTTTATTTCGATTTTACTCGAAGTGGCTCATCAAAACGGTTGATAGAACCTTGTATACCTCAACAATTTTGTAAAAGAAATCATTGATAAGATTCAATCTAAACTTGAAATCAATTGGAATTGGTGCTGGTTCTTTCAATCCTGAAAGTATTCAGGATTGAAGCATCTGTTACCAATCCAAATAATAAAAATATAGTTCGCTTGTAACTCAATATTTGTCCTGTTATAATCCAGGAAAAAGCTATTTCCTATCATACAACTATGGAAGGACACAGCGAAAAGAGTAGAATATTTCTAAACTCGGTTTTCTAGACTCAGAATCCAATGTAACTTGTTCGGAACATTTTCACAAAATACTTGACGCGTATCCCTCGTGCTAGAGTGCCCAGCACAGGAAAGATGGGACAGAATTATTGTTTCTCGTTGCGTATCCGGAATTACACGTTCATTTTCTCCATGCATCGCTCCCGTAAATCTTCCGGTTTCCGGGTTAAGGACCTATTCTCCTGTCGAGAGAGTCCTTTTTCATGAAAGGTACGCTCGGGAGGGTCTTTTCCACGTGTAAGATTCACCCAAAGTGGTTTTTCTCGTCCTTGTATCTGTTCATCGAGAAATAAAAAAGTTTCAAAGTGCCATTTATACTAGTAATGGCATACATTTTTAGTTTGTTTTTCAGTAGAAATTCATATTACTTCAGTGCTGGGGTCATATATAATTTGATTTTTTATTATTCTACATACATTTTTATGAACATTACATTCTTGCATAATTTTTTTATCCAAACCAAAAATAACAGGAACATATTCACTAAAGTTAATTTGTTTATAAATGAAAAATAATAAATGAAAATTTTTAAAATTCCAATAGAAAACGTGAAAGATAAAATTCACTTCTCCTGTCTACTGCATGATTTTAATAGTATCCACTTAGATCCTGAGTTCTACAAAGATTAATACCGGGGCCTCTTTTTTTCATAATTTTCTTCAAAAAATCTTTCTCTCAAAATCCAGTCAATAAAAATTTACTGAAAATCTTAAAACTTGCTGAATGCCATGTTCAAAAATTTCTCAACACAATGTCCTCAAACTCAGTATGAGAGAAGCCAAAAGCTTATATTTCTTTCCTCTCAATAATTTATTCCTGGAGAAAAAACTGGCCAACTACTAGATATAAATATATTGAAAACAATTTTTCCTCACCAGAACAAAAATGCTGTTTCTCGACGCGCGTTTCGTTAACCAAGTTAGCATCATCAGCCTCTTCAACATCATCAAGAGATGACTCATCTCCTTATGATGCTAACTTGGTTAGCAAAACGCGCGTCAAGAGACACTGGCCGGCAAGGGGCTTATCGAAATCCAATAGTAATTTAGTTGGGAGAGTTTAAACCTGCGCGATCGCTCGCCATCAGCCGTGGCGTGTACTGTATCTTATGTCCATTTGAGAATTCTCAAAATATTCTAACAAGTTACATACATTCTCCAAAGAGGATAAATAAGACATACCTGACAATATCCCAGGCGTATCTATGATAGACATGCCTTTCAATACAGTGGACTTCAGCAACGAACACTGGAATCTGTTCAAAAAAGCATTACCGAAACAAGACAAAGGTCTGAACTGCTTTTTGGGATCCACCACCAGAGCGTTTCCAGGGATCACGCCTTCGTTCTCACCATACATGACGGCAATGAACCTATCGGTCGTAGGCTCTGGACCAATCCTCATTCCCGGAAAATCCCTCTCCAACAGATACTTGATGAAGGTCGTCTTCCCGGTAGAGTACTGCCCTACGAGCAAAATCAGAGGCTTGGCGTCGAAGTCCGCATCATTCAAGGGGGGAGAGTGGAACTCGTTGAAAAGATAGTGCTGCTCCAGAGGCAGCATCTTGTTCTTGTAGATACTTTTGAGACCTTCGATAACATTGTCGTAGCATTCCGGGCGAACCTCGGGGGCTCGATTGAGCCAGCTGAACATTTTACTGCTGTAAAAAAGTCATTGGATTAGCGGACTGCGACTGACGTTTGTTTGACGGAAATTTTGATTTTGGAAGTTGTCAGTGTTGACGTATGATCAGTAATTTGGGTTGTTGTGGAAGGTGATTCGGGAGGGTTTCTGGAGTTTGAAAAACAGGGACATTATATTGGCCAAATGAGTTCGAAATCAAAATATACTTCATCGCCTGGAGATTTGGATCCTATCGATAAAGTCCAGAAACATGAATATAAAGCGAAATCGGGCCATGAAAATAATAAATACCAAAGATATGATATAGATGATTATGAAGAATAAAATACCCGCAGTATTGAAAACATTCTTTGAAGTACTTTTGTACACTATAATGGTTTCAGGTTTTGCAGACTTCACTTCTTATGCTACCATCGCAGTAGATGAAATGTGTTGTTGATTTTTTTGGTATGGATGGAAGGCCGTGAACTATAAAAGTTATAGCCGGTAGCATAAAGATTCATATTTATATATCAGCAAACCGTTTCGAAATAAAAGAATGCCATGATTTGTAAAATTTTATTGGCAGTTCAAACATTTCTGCAGGAGTCTCCAGACTTGACATTCCACAGGCACCTCATATTTTTTCTGTAATATCAAAAAAGGTGAGGACTGAATTGCATGCTTCCTAATATGGTATATCATAGCTGAAGTTCAATAAGCACTTGTTGGATTATTGACATATTCGTTTTCGACAACAGATTGGCATCAACCACCTTTTTACTTTATCTGAATCAGATAATATTATTTCATGTAACTCGACGTTTTTCCTTCCAGAACCATCAAAAACAACTAGTACTGGGTTACATGAAAATCATTTTTTCCATGTAATCCATAAAAATCAAAGAGAGATATTTGCACATGAATGTTTTGACAATTTAATAAAAAATTGAGCTAGTGATTTCATCCATTTGCTCTACTATCCAAACTTCGACAGGCTATACTCACCCATTGAGGCTATTTTGGGAATCATATAGGACATTATTAGGGACTGTATTGCTCCTAACAATTTTTTTTCTTCTAGCACTCTTAGTTGGAGGAGTCTGCAGACTTTCATTTTCATTTTTTACTTCAGCTCCATCACCAACAGCATTCAAGTCTTCAGCTTGAGTTGAAATTTTATTTTTCTTCCCACTTTTCCTGTCGGGTTTGACTCTCGAACTATCGTTACCTTTTCCACTTTTGTTTCTTTCAATGTCATTTCCAGTTATTCCTATTGATTTCTCTTCAACAGTTTGTGTTTTCTGATCTGCATTGTCACTCACAATCACATTACCGTTTTCACTTTTGGTGGAGATGTTAACCACGTTATTTCCTACATGGTTTTCCGCTCTTTTCAGACCATTATTATTTTCGTCTTTTTTGGCACTGTCTGCTGTTTCTTCTTCTCTTATTTCGGCATTCATCTTCGTAGTTGTGTCGTTGTCATCACTTCTATCAGTAGTGAAGGCGTATTGTGTAATGGAACGTTTGAAAGGCGAGCACCAGGTCAGATGGACGCAAATGAAGCGAATAATTGACCCAAGGACGCATAATATCCGCTGAAATGGGATTGTCGCTATTGTAATGGCCAATTTAAAATGGAGGATGGATACGCTAATTTAGGAAATGCATTTATCTCAATTTAGCAATTTGCATAACTGGATTTTTTCTCATATACCAGTTATTTGATAATCGGTGTGTCGGTTTCGTTCTCCCATGGGTAGGATTAGGTCGTCAAGTTCAATATCATTATTGTTTTGATGATGGATATGATTTTTCTATAGGAACGTCTGCATTCCAATATAAAAGATCTCTGGAGTTTTATATCCGTAATTTTCTAAAAAATAAATTAAATGAATTGGATAAAATAAATTAGGAATATATCAGAATGAAATATTGGAAAAACAACCCTCAACCCTTTTTTGACGAATTAATTCATGCTCTAGCATGAATTTGTATTAATAATATGTCATATAATAATAATAATGATGTAACTATTATTTGTAATATTATATAATTCAACGAGATAAAAATATTGCCATTACTTGTGCAAATGACGTTTGCAAAAAATCAAATCGAAAACTCTCATAATAAAAAGCAACCTGAAAATCATTCGAAAATATTTTGTAATTTCATACATAATTAAATGGTTGGGAAAATGTGTGATTAAAATAAGTTCAAAAAACTGCAGTCGGTGTGATTTCAACACACGATGCTTCTCACAAATAAGTGTTACATAAAGTTGAGTCTTTAACTACTCTTCATTTGGTTATTACGATAGATTGCTTTTTATGTTTCGGGATTTGGAAACCCTATTGTTGCAATTTGGCAACTGACAGCTCTATCGTAAAGTTGTACATTTTTGAGGTTATACGTACTCAGAACGTTTTAACAAACGAACGCTATTTGTGTTGTTTACAGTAACTTAAAAGATTCATCTCGGCCCAAAAATGGAATTAAATCATGAACATTTTCGTGCGATTATTTTTCACGCCTTTCGACGTGGATTAATTCAGCAACAGTACATGGATGAACTTAACTCAATTTTTGGCGATGAAGCTCCATCAAGGACCAGTTTTTATCGATGGTATAGTGAATTCAATCGTGGTCGTAGTTCATTCCAAGACGAATTTCGTGAAGGTCGTCCTAAATCAGTTGTTACGAAAACCATTGATGCTGTGCGCGAACTGATATTGCAAGATCGCGCACCTATCGAGAGCTTGAGACAATCTTAGTCATTAGTGGGACCAGCATAAATTCAATATTTTACAAACATTTGACTGTCAAAAACATTTGTTCTCGTTGGATTCCCCACAATTTGTCAATCGTTCGTGTCGATTGGTCGAAGGAAATGCTCAAAAAATACGATCGCGGTACTTCGAAACACGTCTATGACATCGTGACAGGTGATGAATCGTGGATTTACGCGTATGAGCCCGAAA
>WOGR01005753.1:336-13565 GCA_015342045.1 Leptinotarsa lineolata | reverse complement strand
AAAAATCAAAGTTGCTACTGCTTTCTAATAGAAGCGGCAACACCGCATTGTCGAAAATATTTTAGTTGGCTAGAGAATGTCCGAATATGCCCTCCATTAAATTTTCAAAGTGATCCGTTGTCTGGTTCACCAGAAACGTCTAATGTGCCATCCACCGTGAATCAGCCTGTATTTGCTATTATCAGCTATTCTTTTTATTTTCAATTGTATTGGTTATTTCAAGGACTTAAAATAATTTTATCAATATTTGACAATGGAAGTCCGAACTAATGAAATTCACATCACTTTCACGTTTGATTTCACCTTATTCGATACTTTTCAGTTTAATAATCACCATTTTTCTAGGGGAAACTAGATTCAACTATGGATTTGTTTTCTGGTGACATCCTTTCGTTTCACGATTATATACTAGTGACATTTCGGAAAAAAGCGATTTGTAACTATCACTGACTGCTATTCGAAATTCAAATGATTAGAATTTCCATTTTAACGTGAGTGATTTATAATGAATCTGGACGAAATTCACAATTTGGTGGAAATGAGAGAGAAATTGATTATTCATTTCGTTCAGCTGGACTGATTGCAATGAAGAATGCAAATTGAATATTATACTCAGCTGTGCAGATTTTACAAAAAAGGAGAAGTTAAAATATTGAAGAAAAAAGCCAAAATCGTTAGTTGTAATTTTACTAAAACTGCTAAATAGAATATTGAATTTTCCGCTACTTCTACCGAAATGAATAATATAGAGTATAATTATGTCTTATTCATGCTATTTAAATGAAATTCAATTGTTTTTCGTGGATCCTCATTAAAATCTTCATAATTTTGGTGTAAAATGCACCTGGAGCTGTTACTAGTCAGGTATATGGTATATAACAGTCTTTCTCTTAGACGACGGTTTCATATATGCAGATGAGTCGCGTTGAAATTAATCGGGTACGAGGCACTCGGCTGTCTGGGTAAAATCTTCCCTGTACTGATGAGAGGTAATACTTCGAAACCGTGGTCTGCTGGTGATCTACTTGAATAATTTTAGCATGGTCCTGCTGCTGGATGAACGAAACACATCTGCGAGGTATCTTGCATAAATGTCTGTCGGATATAATTCAATATCAAGCGTGATATTAGCCGGGGAAATAGTTGATTTTCGGCATTTTCGGTATTTATCAGAACCTACTGTATAGGTAGTTGGGAGAGATGAATGTTTAGAAATTTTATTTCGAAATATTCATTTTCTTGTATGTGCGAGTATGTATCTCCCCTCGATATAGTCTACAGTTTTGATGGAGGGATTTATCACCAAAAAGCAACTCCGTAAGTTAGTAGAGTTTTTTATAGCAGAAATGTTGATTAAAAACTCGAAAAATAAAATAAACACAGAGATCCACTGAAAACGGAGGTTGCTTCAGGCAATCTTTTCTGTGTTTTTAAAGAATTGTCTTCGAAAGTAATCTTGAAATAATAAGGGAGTTCTGAAAGTTTTCGGTTTATTTTATAAAACTTAATAACCTATCATTTTTCAATTTCACTTAACGAAGTCTGCAAAAGTACATATGTCATACGCAGGAGGATGAAATTGTATTCGATAGCTTTTGACTCTGTACGCTAGTCAAGTCCTAGTGAATGAAGTTATTTTTCTGTTGAATCGCACATTTCGCATTTATTTATCGAATGTATCATACCGTAGAAGATCGATTCCATTAATATTTACAGTTTCGATTGAGCTGTGAAAATACTTGTAATAACCGATGGTCCGGCTTGGCGTACAGAAAAATATGTTATCTCATTAAATATGAATATTAGGGGATAACAAAAATAGATATTGAGTGAATAGTTGAATAAACAAATATGAGCTGGCAAAACATATTTATCGCAATTTTCCTGTGGTTAATGAGCAATATTTTCCAAGTTGAAGGTTTACTTGAATACATTGATTGTTAAAATTGTAGACCAGAATAATTTTATATTTATTTACGAACAATCAAAAGTGTTGAAAATTAAAAACATTAATGAAGCTTAAAAAGTATTTTTCAAATATTCTAATTAGTTTGGTTATTCATTAATAAAATATACATTGTTCTCATTGTTTGAAAATTGTTATAAATATATGTAGTGTTTAAGACACAATGGAAATGTTTTGTCAATCAAGTAATCTAATGATTGAATAATGATCTAAAAAACGTATTTAATAAAAGTATATTATGCAACGATCATGCAATGATAGTTATTAATACACGAGCATTAACCGACCGCCTTCGGCTTGTTTCGTGTGGTTTATGCGAGTTACATGAGAGTTGCATACACTATTTTTGCTACACCCGATAAATAACGAAGAACTGTAAATATTATATTTATATTTGTATTGAAAACATAATAAATAACAGTAATTACTCGTATTTCTTTAAAAAATCTACAAAATGTTAATGGTATTACCTCGGGCACCATATAGAAGTAAACACTAGTAAATTCACTCAACATCTTTTATTTTACGCTCAGCCGATGTATTTAAGGCGTGAGAGCAAGTGAACCAAAAATAGCTTTAGCTTGCACCCTTCTACCGCACTATACGCCGCCACAGCCCGGCAAAAAATGAAATCTTGACACCATACATCAAAGACGCCGACCAGGAGTGAACTCACTTGTTGTTTACTTCTATACGGTGCCTCGGGTAGTGCCATGGATATAGATAAACTATAAACATTCTATTTATATTCATTTCGAAAATAATAATTATCATTCCGACTTCTTGAAAATGTTAAGATTATTTATTGTGCAGTTTGAAAAGTTTATTCCAGGTCCCACTGATCTGGAAGTAGAAGGAATATTGACATTTATCTCATTATTGTTAGTCTCAATATATATTGTATCGGGTGCTTCGTCGATAAACGTTTTTATTTGTTCAGGTGAAAATATTTTTAATTTTTTTCCAACATATCCGTCGGACTTTCGCTTCTTATATCTAGAAATGTCTATATTATGGATGATATTTACCAACCTTTTCATTATTGAATAATGTGTCCATCAATTCTCATCAATTCCATCAATTAGCAGTCAAAATATTTTCGGAGAACGTCGAAATATCTGCAAACCTTTGAATTATTTTTCGTAGTTTCACGGATTTTTGGGGTAAAATATTTTGAACTGCATTTTCTGCTTTCATCGATATGTGTGGAGTCGATGGCAATTTTTCTATAACGCTGATATCAGACATTTTGATAATATCAATAGAAACAATTAGATAGGAATCTAGGACAAACGAAAAATGTACAGCTTGTTTGATTGAAAAATTAGGGGTTTCTTTGATTAAAAATCTGTATCGTTATGGGCATATAAATAATATTATAGTACGGGTGTAGAAAAACAAAATTATTGCATAAAAAGGTATTTATTAATTAACCGTTTAATTTTGTCAGTTTGTTTTGAAACACAATCCTCACTGCTCTTTAATGTTCTGAAAAAAATATAATTTTTGATTATTTTTATTGTTTGATGAATAATTTGTTATAAACCAATACATTTTTATAATCAATTTTTGTGATAGTTAAAAATCAAATAAAAATACCAACGTATCTTTTTGGGATAAAAAAAGAAATAAAATGGAATCCAGGGAAAAATTGTTTTATCACGAAATAATGTATGGTTATTTCAGTTAAATATTTCACTGAAAGGTAAAACTGTAACCACTGTAATAGAATAAATCCAAAAACAAGCACTTTTCCCAATCATTAGAACTTCGATACTCTTAACAAGAGATGAAGAAAACTACTTTACTCCATCTCCTGAAGACGCCAACAGGTTTTTTCATCTACTGAAGATACCAATTTGGTTAGTGAAACCGCCGTTGAGCAGATTATTATTTTATTGAAAAAAAAGGGAAAAATGATGTAGATAATGTACTAAAAACTAAAAAATAATTCAGAAGGTCCTAGGCAATCTACGGTATTGATCAGATAAAAAAATATAATATCGATGAGCGCAGTATTTACATATTTACTCAGGATACCCTACGCACATCGTGGTGTGATAACTGCTATCTAGGACCTTCCGAATTCTTTTTCAGTTTTTAGTACATTATGTACATCATTATTTTTTTTCAATAAAACCGTTCAACATAAAACATTTTTTTTTACTTATTTTATTTTCAAGTTTTTAGTTCCTGACTTTGTTACTCAATTCTTCTCATTCTGTTTAGTTCATTTAGTGCCTCAGTATTGCAAGGTAATATGTAATCCGCCATTTTGTAGCTGCGGCCATCTTGAATATGCATCTTTTTCAAAGTGTACTACTATTCTGTTAGTCAAGCCCTGTCATTTGATACCCATATTTAGGTGGTTGTAGATAGTATGTAATCTGCACCATTTTGTTGTTGCGGCTCTTGAATTTGCAACTTTTTCAACGTGTACTACTATTCTATTAGTCAACTAAATTTGACCCAAACTAACTAACAGAACAAGCTAAATAAAACCGTTTAAGCTATTCTTCATCAAAAAGTTAGGTTGTTCCGAGCAGTAGTCACGTCGTTTCGCTTTTCTTTTTCAACTCATTTCGGATGCACAATTCTTCATCTTCAGGTCGATCCTTTTACCGACTTGTCTAAAACATTGGTTTGCCCAAGGCGAGGCATTCTGTATGTTCACGTTTCCCATCGAGGCACGTTTATCGCAACTGATATCACGTGTGCTAGCACTTTGCTACAATCAATGCGAATGCATAACTTATTCATGATACAATGCCCAGTGGCGATGTTCGGGGATCCCGTGCAGCAGATAAAACACTAGTGTTTGTCACTGTCGACGACATGCTGCCATTCTCAACCGTTTGCGAAAGTTCGCAGGGTTTCATTGGGTGGGTGATTTTTTTCATTAAGAGTATTTATATATTATTTAAGGAAAGTATATTGTATTACTAGTGAGAATGAAGTTTGTCGACACGATTCGAAGACGAACGTCGTGAATCATTCGAGCGAGTATTGACCATTTTTCGCGAGAAGAATACTATACTTTTTCTATGACTTATGAGAGGAGTATTGTAAAATGAGATTCATTTGTGGGGGATAGCCGCTACTGAACAATTTCTTTCTGTTTTACGCCGCATCGTCCAAAGCCTACTTATAAAGTGTGCATTTCAAAGTCTACACAAAAAAATTAAAGCTCTGTATTTCAAATATGACTCTAGCTACATTTTTGGAAGGAAAATTTGAAGCTCTATTGAAATAATCAGGAATATGCAGATAGTTTTCCATCAATAATTACTGATATCTCATTCTCATTTACACCATTGAATTCTATGTAAAAAAAGTGCTTCGGAAATGTTTTCAAAGAAACAAGAAATTTTTGACAGGAAAAAAGTTACAGTAACTTTTTGAAAATGCACATGTTCGAAAAACATGCTGTAACTTAGAAACGATGATAGATATCGATATGCGGCATTCACCATTGAGTTTGTCATAAAATTTGACCCTCAGACACAGCCATCAGTTTTCATCTATTTAGTTTGAAAACAGGAGTTTTTCTTCAAAAGTATCAAATTTGGCCCACTCTGTACATATATTATAGCTACCATAAGCCAATTGTTACTTTTGCAGGATTAAATAATGATACTTATAATGTAAATACACAAAATTAGTATCATCATTTTTAAGCCATGTTTCACATTTAGATTTTTATAATACTGTCAACAGTATATGTCTATCGCACACTAAACACTGAGCCTTGCGAAGACAGGAGAAAGAAGCGTCTGTCCGACGAAAGAGTAGGAGTCTGATTTCCGCTGACGTATGCGTGAGAGGATGTGAAGCCAGACAGACTGGCGCCTCAACGCGTTACTTAACGAAGCGGTTTACCCTCCTATAAGAAGTTCTACTGATACGTTGAAGCTATTGACATCAAAAAATGCATATTCTAACTGTATCAAAGTCATCCTTACAAAGACTTTGAAATTTAGCCTATTGAATAACAGAAATAAAAAATCCATCGTCGATGATAAATGAACCAAGAACTACCAAACTACCAAATCTCAAGTCCAGCGTTCTACCAGCAACTCCAAAAACTAGATTACAAATTGGTGTGACATAATCTGCTTACGTTTCTTGTAACACTAGTTTTGTGACGAAATTTCGAGAAGTTTCAATTTTTCCGCACATTACAAATTTTTGGTGGTTTTCACTTTCCGAGCCCATGTTTTTATTCATGTTTTTCGTTGAAACGAAATTTCAGATCAATGAATGAGTTTAACAGTTGAGAACATATTTTGAAGTAGGAACTTACTACATAACCCGCGATTGAACATAATTAAGACAATTATGAATTTCTTCATTACTGATTGGCCTCGAAGTAAGTGAGTTATGATTCTGGTCATCTGTGACTGGTTCGAAGGTGAGAGTTATGCATGATTTTCTTTACTTCTTCAACAGGAAACGGTCACATAATTGACGCTTTTTTCAGTAGTCATAAAAATTTATATTCTTATGCTTAGGAACAAAGTTTTTCAATTTCCAGTTACCTTGTTGAGTTGATACTGAAAACATATCACATATTGCTTTCAATTGGTAAGGTAAACAATTGTTGTAGGCTAAAATCGGTACAAGTTATTCAAAACATAATAAATTAAGAATAAATGTAATACAAAAATGAAATGAATCTACATATTACAAAAACTTTTGTAAGACTGGGCGATTGAAAACGTGGCTCATTGCGAATCAACAGGTGATGGCCACCCAAAAACACATAAAGTTTGCTTGTAAGAGGAGCAAGTTTTGATCTAAAAATAATTGCAAAATTGTCATCCTACTAAGCTGGGACTGATTCCCAATTTTCTTAAATAGAACTGGGATTCGAGATCACTTTTCTACCTTTTTTACTAACGTCCACGACATAGATACCTTTTTGATTGTGAGTAATTTGTTCTAATAATTGATTTTTTTGAAGATAATATTGTTTCCTTAATCATTATTGCACAAAAGAGTACGAAACTCAGACGCGACGACTCAGTTTTTGTTCTAAATATCTTGACGGTTCAACTGGATAAGTGTAATATTAGTATTTTTTTATATATGGCAAATAAAAATATTTTTAATAAATTTATGGATGTAAGCGTTACTACGTGGTAATGCAAAAGTGTAATATAATGTAAAAGTTTGCAGTAACTTTAGTTACGAATATAAGTGGTAAAAAACACAGAAAATTTCCATTTCTCATTTTTAATAAATTTTTTTAAATATTCCAGTATGAATATGAATTGCTAAGTATTTTCTAATTGAATAGCTCACGAACACTAATAATTATTTATAATTTCATTTCAATTTCCCAAGTGTCCTTGGAGTGGTATATCTGGAAATTCCATTCGCACATTTTCAGTGAAGATGTTAAAGTTAATAAATTAGTGGAGTATTGAGATATTACACCCCCAAGAATTTCCAGTGGATCACATATGTTTTCACACAATGTGATATAACTATATCGTAACGTGGATTGATTGATATATTATGGCTGGGTAAAAATTGTCAATTTCCATTCTCCTCGGGCGGAAAATTCCATTATCGTTAGAAGCACCAGCAGAGTAATATCGTAATCCACTAATCGGATTATGTATTTGTCTTATTCACTCCAGTTAAGTGGCTCCGAGCTACTGAATAACACGAACCCCTATTATCCACGTAATCAATCATGGCGTCAGAATGCCGACTTTTTTCACGGTCTTAATAGCTTTTACCAGAATTTCCAGATGTGGCTATCAGTTTGCTCTTATACGCTGAATTTAACTATAGAAAATTAGTTCACCTGAAAATAGCAAGGGATGAGGTGACTAAAGTTCAAATTATCTAAAGGAACAATTCGTTCAGGCCAGTCTTCCCTCACCTGCACAGTAGGTTTATTGACTGACACCTATCAGAAAACAACTACTCTCCTGGCTAATACCACGAAGGGCATTGGATTATATCCGATAGGTGTCAGTGCAAGATTCTTCATAGAAGGAATTCCTGCATATGCGAACGACAAACAACATATTTGTAGTTCGCTTCAGCCCAATTCGAGCAATGATACTTTGAAAGGAATTCGGTTTTTAATTATTGGAAATCATTGACTTAAGGTTAATGATAGACGCTACCTTGTACTGACGAGTGGCCAAAGAGCTCAAAACCGGTCTGCAAGTGTTCCAATAATTGAAAATCGATTTCGGTAGTTGTATTGCCAACAGCGTATGCAGGAATTACTTCTGTGAATAATCCTGCACTGGCACCTGTCGAATATAATCCAACGCCCTTCGTGGTATTAGCCACGGGAGTCGTTCTTTTCTGATAGGTGTCAGTCCATCAACCTAGTGTGTAGGTGAGACTGGCCTTAACGAATTATTCCTTTAGATAATTTGATTCAGAGCCAGTCTTCAAGTATGCCCATGTACTATAATATTGAAAAAGGAATGTTCATGTTATATTTTGTACTTTATTAGGGAATAACTATGTTTTTTATAATTATGGGATAGTTGGATGGGGTGTTGATGCATAAAAGTACCGTCACAACAGCGTGGCTAATAGCCAAAATTGCAAGAATGGGACCAACAGCCATACTGTGATTGTGAGTAGTGTCTTTACGTTTCCAGAGGTTTACAGACATTAATCTTCCCTAGTTCCATTCTCTTTCTCTATATTTGATTGTTGCATATACAACAACGGATAGAAATTCAGACAGCCGCCCGTGTAAAAAATGTGTGTGTGAATACCTGTGTGCACGTTTCAATACGTTCATACTTTGAAAAATCTGCAATGGTTACCTGTCGCAATTATTTCTGTGGGTTCTGTTCCCAATCAGATTGACAGCTTTGGGTTAGATTCTGTCATCCTTTTTGGTGTTGTATTGTTGAATCGGATAGTGTTATTATGTTTGTTTATTAATTATTGAATGTTGGTTTCAATTTTGAAGTATTAGATATGGAATATAATTGAAGTGTGTAGTTTTTTCAATAGATTCAGCCTATATAATCAACATTTTTTTATTTGTCACTGGACAATCATTTTTGGGATTTTTTTTAGATTAACTCCGTTTCAATTTTTCAATGCATCGTGCAATTTCAATAAGTTATTCATTGTATTTCCTGCCAGGAAATACAATGCAGGCCAGGCAACTTTGGGTCAGATTGTGGTAATCCTTTTTGGAATTGTATCGTTGAATTGGTTAGTGTTGTTGTGATGCTTGTTATTGAATATTAGCTTAGTATGGAGTTACTAGATGAAATTGAAGTGTATAATTTTGCTGTTTCCGTGAATCTTTCAATTAGATAAATAATAATGCTTTTACAATACTGTATGTTCCTGTACATACTGCTTCCAGCAAATGTTGAGAGCAGCATGTCGTGGTCTCATTAAGTTATCAACAAAAATAGCTTGGTTCATTTAAGAAGACCATTTGAATGACCTTGGCATTTGCAGGGAGTACAGCAATATTGATATGTTAGTTTTCGATTTTTTCTATCGAATGTAGTTACGCAAAGCTCGTTTCACTCATTAATTAGCACCTTGAAAACAAAAGCGGCGTTATAAAAAAATTGATATTTTTCAGTATGACCATTTAAAGTTTTTGACGCAGCATTTTGATCAATATTTTATCAAATAACTGGAAGAAAAGAATGCAATTAATTTCATTAGTTAGTTTGACTATCTTATTTAAGTTATGTACTGAAAACATACCAGTAAATTATGGAGTTATTCAGAAAACAAGGTTTTTAAAAAAGTTCCGCATAGTGCCACTTTTGTTTTACGTAAACCTACCCGTTTTAGAATAATTACCCATTACTACCCAAAGATCAATAATGGGAGTTAGAAAAATATAATAGAAATAAAAAGAAATTATGTCATTGAAACAAGAAAAAATATTTATTTGGCAAAAACAATCAAGTTATAATCAGTAAAATCAAGATACACTATAATTATGTAACGTTTTTCGTTGAAATGCAAGTTTTATGTATAAATCACAATTTTTGCCGGTATTACATAAACCTTACAACAGTAATAATGAAACAAACTTCAAAATTGAACATAAAATCAAAATTTAAAAAAATATAGTATTTTTCACAATAAAAAATAAACTCTTCTAGGTAGTTATGCTTATATTAGTGATACCAATTATTTTAATGAGATCGTTTGAAATACGTAGGTTGTATCAAAATTATCGTTTGGTACGTACCACTATACCACTAAAATATACTTTCATAGTAGGAGGTATAATAACTGGGAATCAAACAAGCATTAATGAGGCTCCTTATGTCAGTCTTCTTTCTTTCGGATATTTCCAATTTACGCTGATAAAGCGGTATCAGGAACTTATGTGTTATGTACCCAATTTTTAAGTATTGGTCTGCGTAAATATACACTCCGATAATGAACTGGTTCTTCTGCTGACCACAGCAATTATCAGAGTAAAAAGTTATGTCCAGACATTCGTCGGCACAAAAAGATTTTTTTGCAAATATTTTAATACACAAGTACCTATTTCATTTGCTCCTCGGTGTCCTTGAGATTCATCCCAGAAGAAGCATTCAGTTTTGTCAAGTCTAAGCTCAGAGATGGTAAAGTTCAAGCAATTTATTTTAGACTTATAATAAAACGTAAAAATTTCCCCATTTGGTACTATCATCACGGCTTGCAAATCATAACATGCAACAATAAAACTAGGCGACAGCATTGCTTTATCATTAACTTTTTCCTCACGACTCTTTTCTCTGCTAAGTGTTGATCGTACTTTTCTTTAAGAGCAGCCTTTTCAACACTTTTTGCGAGCTTGTATATAGAGCATTGCTCACACTGGTCCTTTTTTGGAATAAAGAAACCAATGTTAATTCTATCGATGTATTCTCTTGTCGTTTGTTTCCGTAAATATTGGCTTTCAATTCTAAGAATGCTACTAATATGTCGTTTAACTCCCTTAATCAAACCTTCTGGTATTTTTTTATGCTGTCCATGCTTATCACTTTGTTCTCCTTTCAATATACCTGTTGTACTATTCTTCTTCTCTATTACAGTTCTAATATATCTGTCCGTTATATCCAATGTATTCTTAAAAATTTTTTCACACTTTAGTTCTAGTACCATTTGAATTAAAATAAAAAGCATTCTTCAGCTTGCTATTGGAATCAAATCTCTTATATTGATACTTTGGCTTGATCTCTTCCATATTGCGAGCTATGTATTCTCTTTGTCTTACCAGTGAAGCCATGCCCCAATAATTTTCAAATATTTGTTTTCTCAAATCTTCATTGATACTCTCTGAGCAGCTTAAGCGGCAGGTCGACTCACATGTTGGTTTTAGAAACTTAGATGGGAAAACCTTTCTTGTTTTGGAGCTTGAAACGTATTCTTTTCCGCTGTCTTTCAATGTCTTGAGATTTAGGCATCTCTTTGGTTCTTTTTCTTTGGTTTTTCGATACTATCCGCAGCTGGTGGAATATCTAACTGCAATATAGTTATTTTCGTTCCCAGCATTTTGTTTATTAGATTCAACAACTGGTGCAATATCCAATGCAATATTATTATCCCCAGAACTTTGGTTATTCGAAATCACTTCCGTACAGTCATTAACAAATTCTAAATTATTGTCACTTACATTGGTACTTTGAGTGGTGGTTTAAAGAATATTTGGTGAACTTTCGCCCATCACAATTCGAGCAGAAAATCTAAATGGGTGATGGCGAATAATATACAGATTTCTAACATCAACTAATCAAAAATCGTTTGGATGTGACCTGAAACTCAACGGGATTAGATCGATATTCAAGAAAGAATTTCATAAATTTTTTGTTTGATGAAAACAAGTTAACATGTACTGATAAATAGAATAGTGTTATTGGTACTCGAGCAAAAATGGCAAAACATGCAATCCAAACTACAATTGCAATTAACATTAGGTACTTTGAGAGTTCTCCCCATTGAGAGGTTATACTACCCTTTTGTAGAATCACTCACAGGAAAATCCAGTTCATTGGCCTCGGTATTTTGTGATGTGCGTGGTGTAATATTCATCGACTATCTTAAGAAGGGAAATACAATCAACAGTGAATATTATATAGCGTTATTGAAGCGTTTGCAGGCCAAAATTGCGAAGAAACGACCGCATATGGCAAAGAAAATTAAGCAAAATTATGGCAAAACTACATGAATTGATTTTCGAATTGCTTCCACGTCCACCGTATTAGCCAGATATGACTCTCAGCGACTACTGTTCGCAAACCTAATAAATTCTTACCGGTAATAAATTTTGCTCGAATGAGAGGTTATTGCTGAAACTGAGGCCTATTTTGAAGCAAAAAATTAATCGTTCTACAAAAGTGGTGTTGAAATGTTAGAGCGGCGCCGGAATGATTTTGTGGCTCTTGATGGAGATTACGTTGATGAATAAAGCCAAATTTGAACAAAAATTTCTGAAAGTGATTCTCTAAATAGTTGAAGAATTTTTCATAGTCCATCCATTCAAAAGATTCAGTTTATGTTTCCATTCATTGTTTTTTTCTGTACTCGAAATTCAAAGGTTTTTTTATTTGTGACCGAGTAATCATTTTTTGTCAGTATTTCTTTATTTCTATAAAAATTACATTTCTGGTGCGTATTTCAATAAATTACTGAAGTATTCATCAGTAACTTGGAATATCTAGCGCATATTTTGCTATTTGATTTTACAGGACTACACTCGCCGAACACAAAAAACTTTAATCTTAATGGACACGCTTAATCCAAATTACGCAGAGTATTGCCGCAAACAAACATGTTTGCAGCATGTTATACATGTTGTATCTTGCTATTGTAGCGACCGACGGAGTACGTAATATTCGATTCGCTGGCCACCTGAAGAATTAATCTTTCATTGGACGCGGCGGACGTTAATTGAGTTTCCGTTGAATAATTCTGATACGTAGGCATCAAGCGGATGTGGAATAACATCCAAACAAGGGTAAAAGTGAACCAGGACAGCGACACGATGAATTTCAAACTAATTCATGATAATGTCGTCGAAGTTATGGCGAAAACCGAATTAGATGACCCAGCTAAGGTATATGGTCTTTCATGCGCTTCCTATCTTTGAATTTTAATAAAACAAAGTGTGTGTGAGATATGATCGAAATTTTTTATTCGTTTGAAAGTATAGGGTCCGCCATCTAACTTTTTTTTCTACTAGTGCTTATTTCGTGAATGGTAACAGTTAGCTCATGTTTGATTTGACAGATAATTAGTTTTATCCTTC